>JAQZBX010009404.1:0-46182 GCA_029593785.1 Cabassous unicinctus
AACTGCAGAAGCCAACAAAATAGTAGAGAATGGGAGTAAGAGCCACCCGATTCTTGATGATCAAGCCAACAAATTAAAATTGTGTGTTGACCAGATGGATTTGTTTGGGGACATGTCTACACCTCCTGACTAAGTACTCCAACATCTTCAGTTGGTGATTTGCTTCCATCAGACCTTTCTGCTTCTTCCATCTCAGATTATCCAGCCCAGACATCACTTACAGGACAGTCTGCAACCCAACAGACCAACCCTCTGGATCTCTTCAAAACAAGTGTTTCTGCCCCCATTGGAACCCCTAACAGGTCTAGGTGGTATACCAGTTACATCCCCTCAGGCAGGACCATGGAACCCCCCACCATCTTTAGCCTTCAATCAGCCCCTTCAGTGGTACCAGGAGCTATTATGGGTGGTCGACCTTCAGGATTTGGTCAGCTGCTAATTTCTGGCACAAGCCCAGCTGTTCCAGGTTGGAACCAGCCTTCATCTTTGGCAGCTTCAACTTCCCCTACAGCCCCTGCTGTTTGGGGTACTTTAGCATCCGTGGCAGCTAATGCTTCGCCGTCAACAACCTCCTTGGGGAATCTTTTTCAGAGCAATATTTTTCTTTCTCTTGCTGTGTCAGCCCAGTCCTCTTCTATGCTCCCCTCTTTCCTGGTCAATTTTCCTAAGCCACCTCCCAGAACTGCTGCTGCACAAGACATCAATGATGCCTTCACTGCCTTATACCCACGGGTGGATAAAGAAGTTAAGGAAGTGAACGAAATGTTTAAGGACTTACAACTGCGGCAGCCACCTGTTGTACCTGCAAGGAAGGGAGAGCAGACTTCCCCTGGGACTTCCAGTGCCTTCTGCAATTATTTTCATAGCAAGGTTGGCATTCCTTAAGATAATGCAGACCATAATGTCTTTGATGCTAATCAGCTGTTGAGCAAGATCAATAAATAACCAAAGCCAGCTGCCATACAAGGTGCCCTGCCAGTTGCCAAATCTGCTGACAATACATTTGAGAACACTTTCTGTAAAGATTCTTTTAATTCATCACCACAAGCCCCTATGGCTCCTCAACCCACAGCTCCTGAAATATATAGGGATCCTTTTGGCAATCCATTTGCATAACTTCTCAAGTTGGTATGCTGATGATCCAGAGGAATAAAAAGTTCGGCTTTTATAGTAGTCAAAGACAAAGCTAATAGCCAGATATGTCCTGACCTCTACCCTTGTTCCAGCTTTGACATATTATCTGTTGCCTTATTTCTTGCTGCCTCTTCCACTTGTAAAATGTCTTTCACTTTCGTCTAGGTTAAAGCCAAAATGAGTCTATGGCTTTAAATTAAGAAGCTAAGCTCTGTAGCTTAAATGTAAACAAAGTAGTTTCCCTACTTGAATCCTTGCTTATTATGTCCCTAGAACCTTCTAGAACACTCTACCATGTACCCTCTGATTGGGAGATCTAGCCACCACAAACCCCTCAGATCATACTGTTTTGAATAAATTTTCAAATCCTTACCATTCAAAGTTGATTGGGGTTCTGTTTTAGGTTATAAAATCTAAATATTGTAGTAGAACAAGACACCTTTTAAAAGAAATCTTGTATCAGACCATCACAGATAATTTTTAAAGTAAAACTAAACAAGTCTAACTTCTCTTAAGGCATGTTTGGAATCTAACAGATGTGGCTTCTCCTCTTTCCAAAGCTCAATTTTCTCCCCAGGGCAAAAGTGCCCTTACCCCACTCTCTTGCTAGCTATTGAAAATGAAGGAAAAGCTGGTGCCTCTTCTCTCCTTTGCCCTCTGATTCTCTTTTCCATCAACTTTGCTCATGAGCTCATACAGCATTACCTCCTGTAGCAGTTTGATATTGTTTATGAATTCCAAAAATAGATATTGGATTATGTTTGTAAACTGGTCTGTTCCTCTGGGCATATTAGATTGTATTAGATTCAGAGGTTTCACTTTTACTTGATTAAATTAAGATTGGGATTTTGATTCAGCCACGTCAGTAGGAAACACATGGCAGAGGAGAGAGTTGGAGTTTTTGATGCTGGAGCTCTGGGAATAAACACACATAGAAGCAGATACATGAGGAAAGAGAGAAGGCTCCATTAGACATGGCAGAGGCCCTGGGAAGAGAGACGAGATGTTTGCCTGATAGTTTACAGCTGGCCTTGGGAAGAGCCTGAAGAGAAACGAGCCCCAGGAGAGAGATGAGACTTATGCTGACCTACAGCTGAGAAAGGAAGGAGCTGAGACCTCAGAGCCTTAGGAGGAAGAGCAAGGCTGAACCCTCGCAGAGACTGGCAGCCATTTTGCTCCAATACATGGCAACAGACTTATGCTTTATGGCCTTGTGACTGTAAGCTTCTACCCCAAATAAATACCATTTATAAATGCCAACAGAGTTCTAATTCTTTGCATCAGCACCCCTTTGGCTGACTAATATACCTCCCTTTCACAGGCAAGAAGGATCTAGGGGGAAAAAATTCTTAAATTTTTTCTGAGAGATCTGGAGCCTCTCTACCATCTCAGTAATTAGAATTACAAATGGACACAACTTTTATCCTTCCTGTGGAATAGAAGATGATCCTCTTGAGCTGAAGTTCTAGAAGAGCAGTTAATGTTGACAATAAACTGAAGTCAACTCAGGAATGAAGGACTGTATTCTGAAAAGCAACCCATCACAAATTTAAATGTAATTGTGCCAAACATGTCAGGTCCTTATTTGGGGTCATACTAGCCCTTTATCAAGTAACTGGCAAACTTTCTTAAAGCCACAGTCTTGTAGTTAGTAGGTAGATAAGTGGAAAAAAGTGGCATAACAAATATTTGTTGTTGTCACTTGAATCTGATGTCTACAATTTTTTTTCCCCTCATAAGTATGGAAACTTCCAAGTTCATTTTCAGTTTTATCCTTAGCACAGTTCTAAAGTGTGTGTTCTTGCCAAAATGATTTATATATATATATATATATATATATTATGTTTTAAAATATTTTTATTCTGGAAATTTCAAACATATACAAAAGGATAAATATATAATATAATGAACCTCCATGTGCCCATCACCAAGCTTAAGTAATTAAGAATTCATGACCAGGAGCAGATGTGGCTCAAGCAGTTGGGTGCCCGCCTCTCACATAGGAGGTCTTGGGTTCTGTTCCCAGTGCCTCCTAAACAAGACGAGCAGACAGAACGAGCAGACACAATGAGCATACAAACAAGCAAAACACAGCAAGCAGACAATGAGTGGACAGATGAGGGAGCCATCTTGGGGGGGGGGATAAAATAAAATAAAGTAAAGTAAAATAAAATAAAATAAAAATAATTCATGACCTATCTTGTTTCATCTATATACCCACCTACCCACCTACCCCCTCAACAATTTTGATGCAAATTTTCCAAATCACATCATTTTATTGGGTTTCTAAATGTTGTTCTTAACTCTTAATGCTCAGGTTCTTGTGGGTGTTAATCGGCCACATATAATGTACTTTCAGGTGGAAGAAGAGGATGACTGCTAGAGATCTAAGCAAGATGGTGACTCATGAATCTTTATCGATTAGTTCAAACTAGTCCAAGCTAAAGTCCTGTGGTTAAATGTTTAATGGTAAGAACTGAACATGTAGGGCACAATTTTCCATCTGGTTTCTTACTCAGTCATTATAAACATAGACTTGGCATAGCACTTAAGATGTACAAATACTGAATGTCTAAACTAGAGGCAATTATTTCTAGGTAATCGAATTTTTGAAAGTGATGTTCAGCCACACAGCTGTTTTGTATGTACTTATTTTTTCTTGCGCCCTTTTCTATATACAAATCTATAATTTTACTCATGACAGAAAAAAAAGTTAATTAATTGCTTTATTAGGACACGATACTGGATTGCTCAATAACTAGAAGCCACCCAACTTGACTGACTCAGGTTCTGACTCATCCCCAATGACACTGAAGCATGTTCAGTATTCAGAAAAAGTCTAACACACTCTTGACTCAACCCCTAGTCCTAGGGAGCATTGAACACAAACATTCAACAAATACATACTGAATGCCAGGCCCCAAGTACTCAGGTAAACAAGGCAGACTGTGACACTGACCCTGGCTCTCAATGGCTCTTCTTTCTATTCAGAGTCCAACAAAACCACCACCAGTCCCCGCTTCAGAGCACCACTATGAATCCCACTTCTTTGGCCAAGCCCTTTCCTCCCTTTTAGGTTCCAGGTAACCTGAGGTCTTTGGTATTTATTGCTCATAGAACACAGGAATTAAATGGCTTTCTAAAACCTGCTTAAAGATCAGGATATGTAGAAAAATCCTAGTAGAAGGAAGCAGATAATGGACTTAAGGGGTAGCTTCACAAGCTGGATTGAAGGTCTTTCAGTTCACACAAAACCCATCCCTGAATTAATTAGTGCAGTTGGCTGAGGGGCTCCTCCCCTCATTTCCACGGAGCACTCTCCTCCAGCCATGCCCTCTCCTTTCCATTCTTTTCCTACTTGGGCATGTTGCTGAGCACCCAGTCTTCCTCCCTCCAATGTGAGGGATCTTCCGCATTCAAGAAGGACTTTGGGAAGATGGAAACCCTATTTGAGATCCAAACTTTTGTTCACGAACGATAGTTGAAAATGCCCAGGGAAGCTCAAGCAATTGGACTCCCATCTACCATATGGGAGGCCACGCTTTGTTTCCCGGGGCCTCCTGGTGAAGGCAAGCTGACCCACGTGGCGAGCTGGCCCGTGCAGTGAGCTGGTGCAACAAAAAGAGGCAAAGAGGAGAGACAATGAGGGATACAACAAACCAGGGAGCTGAGGTGCCTCAAGTGATCGAGTGTCTCTTTTCCACATTGGGGGTCCCAGGATCGGTTCCCAGTGCCTCCTAAAGAGAAGATGAAAAGAGAAGACAAGCAGACACAGAGAGAACACAGCGAATGGACACAGAGAGCAGACAGTGAGTGCAAAAACAAGGGTGGTGGGGCGGTGGGTGGGTGGTTGGGAAATAAAAAAATTTAAAAAAGAATATGCCCAAATGGTGCAGAGGGCGCTTTATATGGTTCCTTTTAACCTCATGGTCAGTGCCAACTGAATTACAGTCTCCTGATTAATAGAACAGTTTAAGGACAGGTAATCCAGTGTTCTTTTTTCAAATAACTGAAAATGGTGGTAAGACTTTGACTGATGGATGGCTTATAGTTGGTGTTTAGGGAGCTCAATAGCCACAAGATTTGAGTCACTATTCTTATGCACAAATCAAAACCAACTTAACTAAGAAATATGACAAGGGGCCAGGGAGGCATAGGGCAGCGGAGAGAGGAACACCCAGACCATTGCTCTACCTGACTCAGCAGCAACTGGGAAAGCAGGTAAAAGGCATGAAAGAGGACACTTTAATGACAAAGAAAGTGTTTCTATTGTGTGCCAAGGAATTAGAGTTAGAAAATAGTGGGCTTACTGTACCTGCTTAGCAAGATAGAGTTTGGTTATAGAAGATTTGTTGGTTCTGGATTTATATACATGAAGAAGCTGCCAAGGGGCCAGAAGCCAAAGGAAGCCCAGGGGAATCCACACCAGAACAGTTTGTTCAAAACAAAGTGGCAGGTCAACTTCTGGGCTATCCAGCAATGAAGAATTCTGGGAAAGAAAAAATGAAGGAATATTGGATCCATGCATTTTTTGAAGACAGTGGACCATCCCCCAGCACATCTCATGGGCTTCCAAACAATTTAACTCAACCCATAGCCATAGCCAACCCTTCTCTTTAACTACCTGTATTATCCTATTCACTCCCTTTTGATGCAAATTCACCAGTTAATGACATTTAGGGACTTTGGTGGCCAACATAGCCTTTAAAAACCTATCTTCCTGTGATTCTAAAACTGGACTCTGAATTTCTCTGTCAACTCTTCTAAGTAAACATTCTAAGTAAACACTTGCCAGATTGTAGAAAGAGGAGGGATCATTCCTAAGTTCAAAGGGAGACTAGCTCCTTGGGATAAAAAACACCTGTTTTCATGCCAGTCTGCAGCACTGATTGAGCCCACCGGCAGCTCAGAATGCTTAGTCATACTATGACATTTAGCCTCCTACAATCCAGAGGGCTCTTATCAGAGTGAGGGAGCCTGGCTCCCTTCGGCATAGGAGTAGCAAAAGCACAGTTGGAGGGAAGGCTTACTGACAGCAAGTTTTGTACCGTTCTTTGCCTTCTACAATAAACAGAGTGCCTTGTGAGGTGGAGATAGGGATCAGGAGGCACCCAGTTCCTTAAACAGCATCCGAGTCTTGTGAGGGTGGAAGTTTCTCTTCCAATAAATACTTTTAAGTTGATTTGTGTAGCTGTTTGCAGACTATTAAAAAAAGATTGAAAAAAAAAAGTTTGAAGTGCCCCAAGCCAAGATACTCTGTCAGATAATTTTCAGAATACTCCAGGAGATGGCCTGGTGAGACACTGGGGTTGGTTATGCCCCACCTTCCTGTGGTGATCATGCCCTGGCTTTGAGGGCCTCTGGGGGCCCAGGTCCTTTCTAAGATGGGAAGTGCTGCGTACATGCTCTGCTAATTCCTGCTCCCATCATCTCTCCCCTTTTCTGATCTCTTTTTCATGACAGAAATTGACATAGTCTGCTTGGGAATCAAGGGAGCCTCTTCTCAAATTCTCTAATCTTTCACTGGCGCTAGTCCCAAACTCGGTAGACCAAGTCCTGATCTGCCTCAGGTGTAATTAGCAAAACCTCTACTTCCTGAACGGTAACAACCACCATCACAGTAAAAGCCCCAGGTACCGAGGGAGTGCTTGTATTAACTCATTTAATCCTCTCCACAACCCGAAGAGGTAGATATTATTGTTACCTCCATTTTACAGATGAGGGAATTTAACCATGAGGTGGTTAAATATTGTGATTAAAGCCATTCAACTATAGTATCCTTTTTTTTTTTTTCTAAAATGTTCTAGATAACGATAACGTTTGTTGAGTACTATGGAAGGGCTTTACATTTATTTTTTCACTTAGTATTTACAGTAAACCCCTAATGCATTCTCAGATTCTGTTTGCCTCTCCACCTCAATCTTATCTCTACACCAGTGGTTTTCAGACTTTGGCATATGTCAGAAAAACCTGGAGGGCTTATTAAACGCAGATTGGAGGGAGGGGACACCTCCAGAATTTCTTTTTAAACTCGACTTCTTTTCTTCTGCCCTTGACCTCAACTCACCAGCCCCCTTCAACTTTTCTGGGATTTGGTTCCATCACTTAATTCCTAATGACAGAATCTTTATTCTCTTCTTCTTCACTTGTTTTTCTTTGGCCCCAAAATATATACAGGATCTTCTACACTACAAGTACCTTAATTCTACATCCTTTCCCTTCCTTAAGCTGTTATTCGATTTCTCTCTTTTTATTCATTGCTAAACATTGCTATAGTTGTTTCCACTACCTCCTTTCCTCCCAACCCACTATCCAATTTACTTCCACCAAGAATTATTGAAATTGTTCTGTAGATAAGTGATTCTCAACTCTGCACATTGAAATCACATAGGGGTCTTTTAAAAAATACAGAGCCATTGCTGGAACCCACCCCTAAGGATGTAAATCAGAATTTTTGCTTTAGACTCTAAAATATTGGTTACCAAACTTTAGAATTCACAAGAGTCACCTAAGATACTTACACTAGTTTAACTAGCATATCAGGTGATTCTGATGCTAGGAATTTGCAGACCACTTTGTGAAAAATAGTGCAAGAAAGGCATTACTTTATCAGAATCAATAAGTCTAAGTCCCTTTTCATTCTTTATTCCTCTAAACCTTTTGTACTGTTTGTCACCCTTACTCTCTTGAAATTATCTGCTCTTTATGGCTCCACAATGTTATACTATTCTAATTCACCTTCTAAATACCTACCTCTCCTTCACTAGTGCCTCTTCCTTTTCTTCTGTTCTAAAAACAATATTGCCTAATTCTAATGATTCAAAAATTTTCTCAAGTGTTCATGATGCCCAAATTTGCATCCTCCGCCTCAACTTCTAGTCCATATCAACCAGTGCCAGCTGGATAGTTCCTTTAGTATATACCATTAACACTTCAACATCAGCATATCTCAACAAGACTCAATCACGGAGCATCTCTTTCTTCCACCACACAAAACACAACGCCTCCTCCTAACATTGATGAAATTGGAAGTCTTTCTCTTTTTTTTTTTTTTTTCTCTTTTAAGAAGGCAATTTTGCAGCTAGCTAATCCAAGAAGGGAATCTGGGATAAAATAAACATATGTTACAGAATGAATATCTCATTTCTCCCAGGTAGTATATCCTCTGGAGAAACTATGACATATTCATACTTAAAAAGCCTGAGCTTTAAGTCAACTGCATATCTAACTTATCCGGTTCTTATTGGTATTCTTTCTAGGATAATCTGCCACTTGTTCTGAGCCTGAGAAGAGACAAAAGTGAGGATAAGTGTAATTTCTCACCCAAAAAGTAGAATTGCAGAATTCCTCCAGCATGATTGCTGGAGCGTCTCTGGAAAGAAGGTTCTTCTATGACTGAGTTGTTTCTTAGTCCCTCTTTTCCTCAGAGAAGGTCAGAGGCAAGTGCTATTCTGATGTTTCAGCTAAAGTCTCCTGACCTTTCATCCCAACTATTTAATCATTAGCCTTGCCTGGAAGCAAGTTTATATTATCTCAGTGGATAGACATGTGACTGAAGAGCCCCAGGGACACATGGACTCACCAGTTCCCAAAGTACTAGAAGTCTCCGTAGGTTTACACATATATAAAAGGAACTGCTAAAGGATGTGCAGAGCTGGCTGATAAATCAGGAGTGGAGAAAACTTTCATTCTCTTGAGGACAAATGACATACAAAGGAAAGCATTGATGGAGAGGCACAGTTTTACTTCTGTTTTAAGGTCTTAGAGTTTATGGAAATGTGCAATATCCCACTCCTCTGGATTCTAAATTAAGAACATAGAGCCTAAAACATGGTTAAAAATAGTGAAGACTTTGAAAGAGTCAGACTATAAAATAGTATATCCAGTGTGAACCCATATATATAACTTATGCAGCAAAATGTTAACCTCAGCAATCTCTAGGTGGTGAGTTAGTGGGGGGTTTTTATTTTTGTTTTTCTTGTCTGTATTTTCTGATTTTTCCATGGATATTATTTGTATAACAATATTTTTTAAAGCAAATGTTATTTTAAAATCAGGGCATCCTAAAATGTGGCAAGTGTCCTTCAACAGATGAATGGATAAACAAAATGTTATATGTATTTACAATGGAATATTTTTCAGCCATAAAAAGGAATAAAGTTCTGATACTTGCTACATCATGGATGAACCTTGAAAATATTATGCCAAGTGAAATAAGCCAGACACAAAAGGACAAATATTGTATGATTCCACTCATATGAAGTATATAGAATAAGCAAATTCATAGAGACAGAAAGCAGATTAGAGATTACCAGGGACCAAGGAGATGGAGAGTTATTGCTTAATGGGTATAGAGTTTCTGTTTGGGATGATGAAAAAGTTTTAGTAATGGATGGTGTCTTAGTTTGCCATAGTTCTGCCCATGCAAAGTACCAGAAATGGATTGGGTTATATAATGGGGATTTTATTTAGGGTAAAATCTTACAGTTTTGAGGCCATGAAATGTCCACATCAAGGCACCAGCAGAGATGCTTTCTCACCAAAGTCAGCTACTGGTGATCTGGGGTCTTGCCACATGGTGAAGCAGCCCTGAGCTGCTCTGTGGGCCCAGCCGCTTGGGGGCTTTGTGCTTAATCTTTGGCTGCTAGCAATCCTCGAGTCCTCTCTCACATGGAAAGATCAAAAAAGGCAGAGCTCCCTTTTCCTCTCTCTCTCTCTCTCTTTCTCATGCGCGCCCGCATCTCCATTTTTATAAGACCCAGCAAGAAGGCAGAGACTCAACCTGAGTCACACCTTACTGACATAGTCTAATATCCAAAGGGTTTCACACGCACAGGAATGGATTGGCTCAAAAACATAATCTTTCTCTTTTGGGGAGTCATGAATTCAAATTGTCACAGATGGTGTTGATGAGACCACAACATTGTGAATATAATTAATACCACTGGCTTGTATACTTAAAATGGTTAAAACGGGAAATTTTGTATTACCACAATAAAAAAATTTTTACATGGAAAAAAAAAATTAGGGTATCCTAACTTAATAGCAGCCAGACATGCTTGCCAATGTATGAAAGTCTAAGCACCATCATTTGGAGGCTCATATGGAACCAATTTGGTTATCAACATAGTTCTGAAGTTCCGTGGCAGAATATTAATAAAACAAAACCTGTTTGGGAAACACTAAATTAGAGTCTAGAAAAACAAAGTGTAATTAAATGTAAAGGTGAATCTAAAAGACCAGAGCTTGGATAATTTTGGAAAATGCCAAGCAATAGAGGAATAATTTTATCTGACTTACCCTGAAAAGTCACACTTAGACAAATGATCACCCTAATACACAACCAATTCAGTGCCATATTAGAAGGAAGGAGTAGGAGTATCTTAAAAAGCGAGACATTAATTCTCAGTTTTTATGTTTATTGAGATGGTAAGGACCCCCAAACCAATATCAGATATCCAACTTTGAGTCTAAGGTGGGTGAATATTTCTGTGCTGGGGAGAGGGGCAGCAAAGGGACAGCAAGGGTGCTACAGGCTTCCCCTACCACTTTTAAAGCTGTGCTTTATGAGTCAGCATTTGCCCAGTCACTGCGGTCCTTTAACTGTTTCCCAGAGTTTTGAGGACATGGCTCTGCCAGTTTTTGCTAATTGTTCAAAGATTGTGTGGCGGAGTGGAGTCTTGGAGCATCTTACACCACCATGTTGGTTGACCAGAAAAGCCCAATATTGTTTTGGCTCTACAGGGTCCTTGCAACTCCATACGAATTTGAGGATCAGCTTTTCCATTTCTGCAAAAAAGACCATTAGAATTTTGATAGGGATTGCATTGCTGCTGAAGTTCACTTTGGATACTTTTGCCATCTTAATAATATTTTCTTCCAATCCATGAACATAAGCTATATTTTCATTTAATTAGGTATTCTTTTACTTCTTTCAACAATGTTTTGTAGTTTTCGTGAACAAGTCTTTTACCTCCCTGGTTAAATTTATTCCTCAGTATGTTATCTTTTTGAATGGTATTGTAAAGGGAATTGTTTTCTTAATTTCCTCTTTAGTTTATACATTGCTGGTGCAAAGAAACACAACTGGTTTTTAAAAAAAAATTTTTTTTTCTTTATTTTTAAAGGAGCTTTAGATTACATAAATATTACATTGAAAATATAGAGGATTCCCATGTACCCCACCTCCTCCCCCTCCTCCCCCTCCCTCACTTTCCCCCATTAACAACAGCTTTCATTAGTGTGGTACATTTGTTACACTTGAACACATATTGAAACAACTGGTTTTCTGTGTTGATCTTGTACCCTGCCACTTTGCCTAATTGGCTTATCAGCTCTAATAGTTTTGTGGGGAGTAGGGGGTTCTATGGGATATTCTGTATAATGACGTCATTTGCATATAGAGATATTTTACTTCTTTCTTTCCAATTCAAACCTTCTATTTCTTTTTTTTTTTTTTTTTAAGATTTATTTATTTTTTATCCATTTATCCCCCCCTTGCTGCCTGTGCTGCTGTGTCCATTCGCTGCGGGTCTTCTCCGTGTCTGCTTATCTCCCCCTTGCTGTGAGGTCTTGCCACATCAGCCCACGGCTCCGTGCGAGCCGGCCTGCCCTCACAAGGAGGTGCCGGGAAGCGAACCCGGGGCCTCTCATATGGTAAACGGGTGCTCTATCCATTGCTCCACCCCCGCTTCCTGCCGTGAGGTTGCTGCATCAGCCCACCGCACCGCTCAGGCTGGCGTGCCCTCACAAGGAGGCCTCGGACGCGAACCCAGGCCTCCCATATGGTAAACGGGGGCTCTATCCACTAAGCCACACCCGCTTCCCCCTTCTATTTCTTTTTATGTATGCATGCATGTATTTGCATAGTCCTCCTGAGTAGGACTTCCAGTGCAATGTTGAATATCAGTGGTGAAAACAGGCGTCATTGTCTTGTTCTTGATTCATAGGGGAAATTTTTTCAATCTTTCATCACTGTGTAGTTGTTAGCTGTGGGTTTTTTGTAAATGCTCTCTATCATGTTAAGGAAGTTCCCTTGCATTTCCAGTGTTTTTATCATGAAAGGGTGTTGAATTTTGTTAAATGCTTTCTCTGCCTCTATTGAGATGATCATGAGTTTTTTTCCCCCTTTTTTCAGTTAATGTGCTGTATTGTTTTGATTGGTTTTCTTATATTGAACCACCTTAGCATTCCTGGGATAATAACACGTGGTTTGGGTGTATAATTCTATTAGTATGCTATTAAGTTTAGCTTGCTAGTCTTTTCTTGAGGACATTTGTGTCTATATTCATAAAGGATATTGATCTGAAGTTTTACTTTCTTATTCTTTTTGTCTGGCTTTGGTATCAGGGTAGTGATAGCTTCACAGAATGTGTTAGGAAGTGGTCCCTCTTCTTTCATTTGTGGAAAAGTTTGAGTAGGATTGGCGTTAACTCTTTTTAAATGTTTGATAGAATTCACCAGTAAAACCATCTTTTTTATTAGTTTCCATCTCTTTCCTTATATTGGGTTTGTTGAGATTTTCTCTTTCTTTCTGAGTTAGTTTGTGTGTCTCTAGGAATGTGTCCAGTTTATCTAAGTGATCTAATTTGTTGGTGTACAATGTTTATAACTATTCTCTTATAATCCTAATTTATGCAAAGTCATCGGTAATGTTCTCACTTTCATTTCTGGTAGTTAGTTGTGTCTTTTCTCTTTTTTTCCTGGTGCACTGAGCTAAATTTGTCAATCCAGATGATTTTTTCAAAGAATGAACTTTTGGTTTCATTGATTTTCATATTTCTATTAACTATTTCATTCATCTCTCCTCTAATCTTGACTATTTGCTTTCTTCTGCTAGCTTTGGGTTTAGTTTCCTTTTCTTTTTCCTTTTGTCTTGAGGTGTGTAGTTTGGTTGTCAATTTGAGAACTTTCTTTTTTTTTTTTAATGTAGGCATTTGCAGCTATATATTTCTCTCTAAGCACTGCTTTCATGTATCCCATAAGTTTTGCTTTTGTTTTCATTCATCTCAAAGTGTATTCTAACTTTCCTTGTGATTTCTTCTTTGACCCAGTGGTTGTTTAAAGTGTGTTGCTTATTTTCTTGTATTTGTAAAATTTCCTGTTCCTTCTGTTAATGATGTCTATCTACATTTCATTGTGTTTGGAGAAGATATTTTGGGTGATTTCAGTCTTTTAAAATTTACTGAGAATTGTTTTATGGCCTATCCTGGAGAATGGTCCATGTGCACTTGGGAAGAATGAGTATTTTGTTGTTAATTGTGAAGTGTTCTGGAAATTCCTGTTAGGTCAATTGGTTTTTAGTGTTGTTTAAGTCTTCTATTTCTTTTTCTATTTTCTTCCTCATTGTTCTATCCACTCTTAAAAGAGGGATATTGAAGTCTCAGCTATTATTATAGAACTGCTTATTTCCCCCTTCAAGTCTGTCAATGTTTGCTTTATATAATTTGGGACTCTATTGTTTGGTGCATATATATTTATAATTGTTATATCTTCTTAATGAATTGAGTATTTTATAAATATCTAATGTCCTTCTTTGTCTCTTGAAACAAATTTTTAAATTTAAAATCTCTTTTTTCTGATATTAGTACAGCCAACCCATCTTTCTATTTGGTTACTATTTGCATCAAATATCTTTGCCCATCCTTTCACCTTCAACCTATTTGTGTCTTTGGCAATCAAGTGAATCTCTTATAAGCAGCATTTATTTATATAATTTAAAAATCCATCCTGCCAATCTCTTTCTTTTAATTGGTGAATTCAATCCACTTGTATTTAAATTGATTACCGGGGGCACATGTGGCTCAAATGGTTGGGCGTCCGTCTGCCATATGGAGGGACCTGGGTTCGATCCCCGGGACCTCCCGGTAAAATAAAAAAATATATATAGAAGGCGCATGGGCTGCCAGGCTCTGTGTGCCGGTGAGCCGCCAGGCCCCCGGAGCTGCCAGGCCCCGGGAGCCATGCAGCAAGATGATGACGTAAAAGGAGAGAGACAGGACAGATGCTCCGAAAGCTCCAAAAACCAGGAGCCGAGGTGGCGCAGATGGCTAGAACACCTCTCTCCTACATTGGAGGTCTCCAGGATCGAATCCTGGTGAAGACTGGAGGAGGAGGATGAGAAGAGATGAAACAGACACAGAGAATTGCCCAGTGAATGGACACAAAAACAGCAAAGTGGGGAAGGGGGGGGTTAAAATGGATCAAAATAAATAAATAAATCTTTTAAAAAATTAAAAAAAAAATAAAGTGATTACCAATAATGAAAGACTTCCACCATTTTGTTATTTGTTTTCTATATGTCATCTCTTTTTTGTTCCTCAATTCTTCCAATACTACCTTTTTTTTTTTAAGATTTATTTTATTTATTTATCCCTGCCCCCTCATTTGTGCTCACTGTCTGCTCTCTGTGTCTGTTGTGTGCTCATCTTCTTTTCAGGAGGCACTGGTAACCAAACCTGGGACCTCCCATGTGGGAGGGAAGCACCTAATCCTTTGAGCCATCTCTACTTCCCACTTGTGTTTCTTATTGTGTTTCCTCATTGTGTCTCTTCATTGCATCATCTTGTTGTGTCAGCTCCTTGCACCAGCCCATCGCGTCAGCTTGCTGTCTTGCTCATCTTATTTAGGAGGCACAGGGAATCAAACCCAGGACCTCCCCTGTGGTAGGTGGGCACTCAACTGCTTGAGCTACATCCGATTCCCTTCACATGGCTTTGAGTTGTTATCTAGTGTCCTTCCATTTAAGCCTGAAGAAATCTCTTTAACACTTCTTATAGGGAAGGTTTATTAATAATTACCTCCCTTAGCTTTTGTTTATCTGGGAGAGTCTTAATTTTTCCTTGATTTTTCAAAACAAAATTCACATTTTATTTAGATTGAAATAAACTGTACAAAACTGATTTTCTTCACCAAAAATAACAGTAATATTTTTTGTATTATTCCTAGATAAACCACAAAACACTTATTTTTGTAGACTTTCTGGGTTTTGCTTATAAACGAAGATGAGGCAGTAGATATAGTCATGGAAATAGAAGAAAAGAGATAAATCATTTGTCAGTATCCATGGCCTCTTGATTCTGTCTTGACCATGAAACAGAAGTGTTCAACACAAACTTGTTAAAAAGCTTATGAAGGTGTAAGCTCAATAAAGGAAAGTAAACAGCAACAACCAGATGTGGGAAAAGGTTTGTGAACTTTAACTGTAACTTACTCATTTATGTTCATTTATTAAGGCAAAATCTACACTGAAATCCTTGCTTGGCAAGCTCAATTTCTCTCACTCTCTGGTAATTCCTTTACTGTCCAATACAAAATTATAACAATACACTTAAAACTCCAACTAGTTAAAGGTCAGTTTTTAGTCTCATTGTAACATTTTACAAAATGTATTCCTTTCTTCCACACCTCCTTAAATTTTATTTCTTCAAAGTACTGATAACTGGACTGATAACCTGATAACTGGATCCACAGTGATGATAAATATTATGTCTAAAATGACTTAACTAAAATAATTCCAGAGTGCCACTAACAGAGATCACACAAAAATGAAATGTGGCACTTTCAATGCTATATTCTGGAAGAATAGATGGGTCTTCAAAGCATGATGGTTCAAACAGGGACCCTTTAAGTAGGTAAATTATTAATGACTGTTATATTCAATGGGTGACCTATAGGTAAAGATATTTAGTGATTAAGCAGCCTACATACATCTTATAGTTTTTCTTCCAAATAGAAGAGAAAACCTATTTTAAAAGTCTCTTAAGTTATTTTCAATGGTTTCTGAATTACCTGTAGGAAGCTCTGACTTAGTTGTACAGAGCTTGATATATGTGTCCACCATTAAATCCAGATCATGTTTTATATTTAAAAAAATTTTTTTAAGATTTATTTGACTTATTTCCCCCTCCTTCCCACCCATTGTCCTGCACTTGCTATCTGCTCTCTGTGTTCTTCTGTGTCTGCTTGTCTTCTCTTTCAGGTGGCACTAGGAACCGATCTTGGGACCTTCTGGGAGAGAGGCACTCAATCTCCTGCGCCACCTCAGCTCCCCAGTCTGCTGCGTCTCCCATTGTCTCTCCTCTGTGTCTCCTCTTGTTGCGTCATCTTGCTGTGCCAGCTCTCCATGTGGGCCAGCTTGCCTTTCACCAGGTGGCCCCGGGAATCAACCCCTGGACCTCCCATATGGTAGTTGGGAGCCAAATCACTTTAGCCACATTTGTCTCCCTATATCAAAATTTATATTAAGCAAAGCCAAATTACATGACCTTTGGTCTGTCAAAGTGTTCCTCAGGTATGCTTTGAGACACTTTCATCCATTTTCATAGCATTCATTCTCAACCTTTATCACAGGAAGAATGCATAGACCTTCAACAATGCATAAACATTAGGAAAAAAGGATGTCAGGCAGATGGAGGGCTTCATAAATGATGAATGGAAACTCTATATCTTTCCCTCTGTTTCCATTTGATTCTCCAACAATGAAATTCAGCTGAGAGTATGTCAGGATTGGGTAAGTCACTTCTGTACATATCAGCATGATATTTCTCAGATGTTTTGAATTTGAGCTGCCCATGATAGAAGGTAGCAGAGATAAGCATTTAAGAGCCTTGAGGTGTTGTTCTGAGAATATATCTTTAGGTTTCTGAATAATGTGCTCCACTATTAGAACACTTGGGGTTTCTTTATAGTAACTCTCAGAGGTTAGTTGAGATTCCAGGTTACCTTGCTGAGCCCTGTGGAATTTGCCAGGGAGTTTCATTTGAACATCAACTTTGTTGCCAAATTCGTGGCTTCCTTAAACCAAAATTCATGTTAAACTTCAACACTTTCCATCACTTCATTGAGTGAATGCAGCACTGCAGTCAAGCTGCTGGCTGCAAAGAAGACATCAGAGGTTTGCCCCTGGAAATTTTTCCCAAAGGCTCTTGTAAAAGATAGAACATTCTTAAGAACAACAATGGTAACAATGAAATAAAAATCTGTTACTGCATTACAGAGTACAAATGTTCAAGCAGCTATACAGTTATTCCATCTAATATTTGTGTTACTATTTATACCATCTAAACATAAAAACAAGTGCTTGCAGGAGATCCAATAAAATTTCAAAAGTATCAGGCCTGCCTGTCTAAATTTCCTTCAGTTCATTCCTTCAGTTCATTTCCTTCAGGTCATTCCCCCTTTCTTCATTGATCTGAAAAAGGACAGAAATTACATTGTTAAGTTCTAAAAGTAGTTGTGGTGATCGATGGGAAAAAGAAGAAACTTCCTCAATCATTCCCAATGCAACAGATACTTCCATCACAGGCAGTGATTTTGCTAACCACATGTTTAAGGTACAGGAAGAGCAGAGTGTGTAGATAGCTTGTGGAATATTTCTCTAGAAGTCTAGAAACAACTACTTTCATTTTGAAGAAAATCCACTGGACACAATATAAGTCTGCCCACTACAATACTCCATGCTTAGTCCGCACTTCTCAGTTATTGTAGTGTGAAATTTCACAGCCAAAATTTCTGCATCAGCTTCATAAGGCAAGGAGCCCACAAATTCCTCTCAGATTATGAGATTCATGGATGAACCTCACCAACACAGGTAGGTCCTCTTCCCCTGCTATGTCTACCACATCATCAGTGAAATGGAAAAGAAGTGTGAGTCTCTCACTTCCCTGAGAGTTTCTTCCCAAATGCAGCTCTCATATCTCTAGCATCTGTTCCTGCTGTGTTTTCAGATGGTTAACTGCTGTTGTCTCAGAACCTCTTCACCAGAATTTATTTGGCACTCCAGCAATGCCTGAACATTATCAGGTATAAAGAGACCTTCAGGGAGTTCTTCAGCCTCATGTCCATCCAGACATATGTTTTGTTTTCCTATAAGAATCAAAATTTCATATAAAGATTTTAGGTATTCTTTGTTTTCCTTCTCTTCAATGGTTAAAAGTAAAATGTCTTCATCCTGTTCTTCACCCCCTTCTTCTGCATTGGGGTTCTGAGCATTGCTGCTTTGTTTCTTTATGTTTTTGTTCCTGTTCAGAAGTTTCATCAATTTTTCTCTGTTTCAGGGTCCTGATTTCATCTTCATTCAATTCTTTTATTCATTTTCTGTGTCTACTATGTGGATTGTTCAAATGACTGGTAAGATCAAATATTGTTGGTATAGCATTATCTGTACCAACAATAAGTTCTACAGATCAAAGAGGTCTCAAAGTGTTTGGCAAATAATCAATAATGTTTATTTAGATGATCAGGTATTTTATCTTCCAAGTCTCCTCTCCTACAATTCTCCACATACTTCTGGCATCTTCCAGGATCTGCGGGAACCTGAAGAAGGCCAGATCCGACTGCATGCTCTCCCACATGCAGTTGGGGGCAGTGCAGAATTTCGGCATTATCGCCCCTGTCTTCCCCTCCCTGCCTCCTCAGAGCAGCCCACCAGCGCCTTGGGGCTGGGGAGGGAAGCTAAGCCAGCAGGCTCACCCTGTCCCTGATTTTTGAAGGATAGTTTTGCCAAATATAGAATTCTTGGTTGAGATATTTTTTCTGTTATCACTTCAAATATGTTATACCAATGGCCTTCTGGCTTCCATGGTTTGTGATGTTAATCTTTTTGAGGACACTTTGTATATGATGAGTTGCTTCCCCTTTGCTGCTTTCAAGATTTTTCTCTTCTTAATAATTTCTCTCTCTTTATCATTATTCCCTATTTGTTCATACATTGTTCTCTGATTCCCTTAGTCCTTTTCCATTGTTTCTTTCAACTCTTTGAGCATATTTATGATAGTCAATTTAAAGTCTTTGTCTAATGTCTGTCCCAATGTCTGTACCTCCTTGTGATGTTTTTCTGCCAACTTCTTTTTTTTCCTGTGAATGGGCCACACTTTCCTATTTCTTTGTATGTTTTGTAATTTTTTTATTGAGAGCTGGACATTTTTAATATTATAATGTGGTAACTATGGATATCAGATTCTCCCTCTTCTGCAGGGATTGCTGACTGAGAGGCTTTTGAGAAGCACATTCATCCATTAGTTTGGTGACTTTTCAAAATCATTTTTACAAAAGATATAGTTCTCCTTCTGTATGGTCACTGAGGTCTCTGTTTCATAATCTCTGTGGTCAGCCAGTGACCTGACAGAGATTTCCTTGGATGCCTGGATTCAAATAGAAAAGGTATATATATATTTTTAAATGCAAAAAGGTGTTGTCTTTTTAAATTCCCCCTGACAGACACTCTCCAGGAAGCCACTTCAGCCCAAGGGGCAGATACAATGGCTAGCCCCTGCACCAGTAGCTCAGTGAGCAACTGGCAAATCAAAACACAAAACTCTGATCCTTGGACAAGGTCCTTATTTCCCAACCTGACACCAACAAGCTGCACCAAGAACATGTGTTGTCATCCCCATGGCCACCTGCCACAGGGCTGGGGCATGAAGGATGGTGGCTACTGCACAAAATGCTGAAATTTACCAAAATTTACCAGACTCTTTATTCATCAAGCATTCCTCTGGACACGTCACGTGTTTAACTAGACCCCAGCATTCTCAAATAGTTGACTCTGATGATTCTTACCAGCTCAATCATTATTTCAGTGGAGAAACTGGTTCCTAGAGTTTCATACTCTGCCATCTTCCATGATGTCACTCAACTCAATTGCTCTGTTAAGTCACTGAGTGTTCAGGTAGTTTGTTATGCAGCAATAGAAAACTGAAACAGAATAGAAAGGGTGTTATTATACTGAGCTGAAGTCCTGCATGAGCCAATGTAAGCAAGAGCCAGGGGAAGTTATATTATTACTGTTAGTAGAAGCTCATGTATATCCACAGGCCACTGAGGCCTGGAGAAACTCAGGGTACACAGGGAAGGAGGAGCCACAAGTTCATTGATTTTTCTGCTCTCTTTAAATCAAATAGAGGGCAAATTTTATAAGACATAGAGACATTCTAAAGGAATACTAAGTGAATCCTCAGTTTGGGATCTGAAATACTAAAACATAAGACTACAGGATTTCTTGTTAGTACCTATAAAATAATCTTACCATAAAAAGATTTAATGTGGTGATAAAGATACCACGGAGTAGACAGGAGAAATTAAACAAAGCACTGGTAGGTGAGAAAGCATGATTGTGAATATTACCACAAAGGGGGGGGGTCAAGTTGGGAGAGCTGAAAGGAAATCCTCAGTTACTCTGTGCTTTCATGTAAGGAAGACAAGGACAGGAACAGAAGAGCTTAACGATTCCAACTTCATAGAGAGTAGAGAGGCCTCAAACATCCTGGCAAAGACCAAGGGTGAGTCAGTAGGCACAGGGTTGAATGATATCTCCTAAGATATAGAAGGAAGGGGGCAGTACTAAGCACAAAGAGATTTGTACAACCTAAAAATCTGACACCTGGTCATGTAAAATAAGGAGAGATCTCCCAAAGTTTGGAAAGAAGCTGGTTTGGCTGTGAAACACAGGCAGATCTCTGGAATCTTGTCAGTGCTTCTATCCCAGGCTCTGCTGAAAGGAAAGTCCTAATCTTGCCCTCAACAGTTGAAGCCAGGAGTGAACTGATTCAAATTAAAGCTGCAGCAAAGCCCAGACCCAGCTCAACTATACAGCACATTGATTCAGTATCCATTCTACTGGCCTGAGGAGAGATAAGCCCCTTTCTGTAAATAAATATCATTTATTTCAGTCTCTTTCATAGAAAAGGTCCAGGACATGATATTAAAAAAAAAAAAAATCACAGGACAAAAGACAAAGCAATAAAATGTGACCCATGACCAAGAAATGAAACAGTTAATAGAAGCAATAGAGAAGATGGCCCATATGGAAATTAAAGACATGGAATTTTAAATACCTATAAAAATGCTAATAGGAGAAAGCCATGGAAACAAGAAACTGAAAGCAAGGAAACCCAGAAGAGAAGGGAGAGACCAGCAGATGCCACCACACGCCTTGCCATGTGACAGAGGAGTCCAGGATTGCCGGCAGCAGGTCTTTGGGAAGAAAGTATTACCTTGATGATGCCTTGATTTGGACATCTTCACAGCCTTAAAACTGCTTGGTTTCAGAAGCAGATTTGTCAGCTCTTGGTAAACTGCTTTTGTAATTGAGGCTGGCTGCCTCCAGGTTGAACCATTGTACCATTGTCCTAAATTGAATCTACTGTGAGACAGAAGCAAGAAGTTTTTCTCCTATCCAATCCATTTGAGGAATTACTGCCAAAATGAAATATTTCTAATGATGAACTTTTTTCTTTGTTCAAAGCCCTTTAGTGGCTTCCTGTTGTCTGCTGGATAAAGCCAAACTATCAATGACTTCAGCTGAGATTCAGTTTTGTCCATACAAGTAGAATGACAGGAAAGACCCAAGGCTTTTTGATTGAAGTCAAGGGGAGGAGGTTGTTTGAGTTCTGGGGGGGAAGGAACTCAAACAACAAAAACAATGAGGATGAGGAAGAACCCTGCTGTCTATCACAGACAGGTCCCTCTGGACAGTCTTTGGGAGGGGTATCTTTGGAGAGAAGCACTGCAGGCAGACACAGAAAGACCTGCTTTCACATAGGACATGGAGGCTCAAGTTTTGGTACTCACTACTCAGGTAATAAAATGTGACACAGAGGGAGTGGGAGGGAGGGAGAGGGGCTCTCTCCTCTACTCTTGGCGCATGGCCTGACTCCACACAGGCTACCAGCAGCAGTGACAGTGGCAAGTAACAGCTCTCAAATAGCTACATGGGCAATAAACAATAAGGGGGCCAGGGCAAAAGAACATAGGAGGACTCTTTGTAAACATGTAAGGCAAACCCTGAGGACTCTACAAATACTTGGAGAAGATTTTGCAAAACCAGGTATCCTATATTAAGGAGATTGGGGCAGGACTCAATGAAATAGGATTAGTATTGTTACTAGGATCCCATTACAACCTATATGCTAGAGAGATGGGGTATCCATATAATCTTTCCAAACTGGGACACTTGTTAGTGGTTTGTTTGTTTGTTTGTTTTACGATTGTAAACAACTTTATTATTACTTTTTTCTACCACTGCTTTCAAATACATTGTCAGATATTCTTTCTTCATTCCTGGACAATCTCTTGTCATAAAGTACCAAGCTTTTCAGGTATTGAATAATCTCTTTTTTTTTTTTAAGATTTATTTTATTTATTTATTTCTCCCTACCTTCATTGTTTGCACTGTCTGCTCTCTGTGTCTGCTCGTCTTCTTTTTAAGAGGTACCAGAAACTGAATCTGGGATCTCCCATGTGGGACGGAAGCGCCCTATTGCTTGAGCCACTTTCACTCCCTGCTTGTTGTATCTTTCATTGTGTCTCCTTATTGTATCACCTTGTCGTGTCAGTTCGCTGCATCAGCCTATTGTACCAGCCCATTGCGTTAGCTCACTGTCTTGCTCCTCTTCTTTAGGAGTCACCGGGAACCAAACCTGTGGTAAGTGGGCGCCCAACTGCTTAAGCCACATCTGCTTCCCATAATCTCATTTTAAAACATAAAGTCAGAGTTTCAGTTTTTCAGTCAATTCAAAGCTTAGGTCTGTCCAGTGGCATTAGAGAAGGTCTGATCTTTCTTCTTGCTCCACCTTCTCTATTTACTCTACTTTCTACCTTCTGCAAAGTTGGGTAGGGCATGAGAGCAAACCATGACAATTTTGATAATGAAAAGGGACACTAATAATTATTATATGCTGGGGCAATTAGCATACACTGGAACACTCTCCACCAAATTGGGATGTAAGGTCATCCTTCAAGGCCTGGGAAATCAGGCTCCAGAGTGCTTTCTCTGCCTTATTTGCCATCACTCTTATTTATGTGTCTTAGTGTTTGGGCTAAGATGAACGCCACCTCTCCGCTGCCCCCCAGCTTCCTTGTTTCCCTGGGAGGCTGACAACACATGAAGACACTAGACTAGGACTTCGGTGCCCTGGGAATTTAATCCTAGCTCTGTATCCTCCCGGAGTCTTGGCTTCCTTAAGTATAGAGGTGGAATAATACCATCTATTCCACCAGGTTGTAAGATTAAATGACATTAAATATGTGAAAGTATAATGCAAACTTAATGGGGCCATTCAAATATTAGAACTCTTTTACCTTTCCATTTTTTTCCAGTCTCCTCAATTACCGGAGGCAAAGGGAGCCATGAGCACTTTCCCCAGGATTAATCTGGATTCCTCATGTCCCTATCATTCAACATGGGGAAGGTTTTTTCCTGTAGACTGTGAACATTTCAAGGACAGGGATTTTTGTCAGTTTTGTTCAACGATTATCCTTAGCACCTACAACAGTATGTGGAATAGAATAGTGTGCTTAATAAATATTTTTTTGAGTTAATGTACTTTGTAACAAAACAATAATAAATATATTGATTACGCTGTTTCAAATGCAAAAAACCAAAAAGCTAAAGGATATACACTTAATAAGAGAGCCCCCAAATATATGAAGCAAATAGTGACAGATTTGAAGGGAGAAAGAGACAGCTTACATTAATAGTAGGAGACTTCAATACACCAATTTCAATAATGGATAGTTCATTGGACTCACCCAGGACAACTAACAAGGAGATGATGATGGACAACACCCATCCCAAAGAACAGAGAGTGTCTGCAAGTGCAAGCAACATAGCTCCATCCATCTGCCCCATGGGCTCTAAGCCACCTCTCAATTAGAAGCAGAGTGGGCATCACCATGCCAAAATCCTCAAGACTGGGGAATGAACAATGGACTAAAGTAGACTTATTAATATTCTACTATAGACTTATTATTATCCTAGCAATGGAAGAACCCTTATCATTGATGTAAAGGCAGTGGCCGCCAGAGGTTCTGAGAGATGAGACAAGGAAGAATAGGTATAATATGGGGGCATTTTTGGGACATTGGAGTTGTCCTGCATGACATTGCAGTGATGGATACAGGCCATTGTATATTTTACCATAACTTACAATATTGTGCAGGACAAAGTGTAAACTATAATGTAAACTGTAGTCCATGGTTAGTAGCAATGCTTCAATATGGGTTCATCAATTGTAACAAATGTACCACACTAATGAAGGATGTTGTTAATGTGGGAAAGTGTGGGAGGAGGAGGGAGTGGGGCATATGGGAATCCCCTGTATTTTTTATGTAACTTGTATGTAATCTAAAGTTTCTTTAAAAATAAAAAAATTAATTATAAAAAATAATAGCTAGAACATCCAGACAAAAGATCAATAAGGAAATAAAAGACTTGAACAATACTATAATCCAACTAGATCTAACAGACTTACCAAGAGCACTTCATCCAGCAGCAGCAGAATATGCATTCTTCTTTAGTACATATGCATCATTCTCTAGGACAAACCATATGTTAGATCACAAAGCAGACTCAATACATTTAAAACTATTGAAATCATACAAAGTATCTCCTGTGACCACAATGGAATGAAGCTAGAAATCAATCACAGAGGGAAAACTGGAAAATTCACAATATGTGGAAATTAGACAATGCACTCAAAGAGCCAATGGGTCAAAGAAGAAATCAGAAAGGAAATTAGAAAATATTTTGAGATGAAAATGAAAACACAACATACCAAAACTTATGGGATACAGCAAAGGCTGTGCTGAGAGGGAAATTTATAGTTTTATGTGCTTATACTAAGCAGAAGAAATATCTCAAGTCAATAATCTAAACTCCCACCTAAAGGAACAAGAAAAAGAAGAGCAAACTAAACACAAAGTGAACAAAGGAAGAGAAAAACCAAGATTAGAGCAGAAATAAACAAAATAGAGAATAGAAAAACATTTCAGGGGATTTTTTAAAAAGCTAAAAGTTGGTTCTTTTATAAATCAATAATATCAACAAATCTTTAGCTGGACTGACAAAGAAAACAGAGGCAGTACACAAATAGCTAAAATCAGAACTGAAGTGGGGTCATTTTTACTGACCACATAGAAATAAAAAGGTTTATAAAAGGATGATGTACTATGAATAACTGTATACCAGCAAATCAGATAACCTGGAAAATAAGGACAAATTCCTAGAAATACCCAAATTAACTAAACTGAATCAAGAAGAAACAGAAGAGACTTCCAGGAAAATGGAGAATTACAGAGGCAGAGGGATCGCTCCTCTCCCAGAAAAAATAGCTAGAGGGCAGGCAGAGACTGACTGGAGGGCTGCTCTGGGGAGCAAGATATCAGGGTAAGGCAAGACACCACACAGAAGAGAGAGGGGTGAAGGAAAGAAGTTTCAGCTGGCTGGAAAAATCCCATGAGTCTTTAAAGCTGCAGCAGCAGCATCTGGCACCCATCACCCCACTTCAGAACAAATAGCAGTCTGTAGACTGCAGCAGCTGTGGACTGAGGGGGTTGCAGGGGTTCTCTTCCCCAAAAAAGGGAAGAGGGAAGGACACAGCCTACAGCAAATTCAGATTTTGGCCAGCAAACTTGGTCTGCTGTATTGGAGGGATCACACACTTACAGGCTGGGTGAGGCTACAACATTCTTTGCACTGAGAGGCAAAGATATTTGCCTTCTCACATACCTTCCCTATTGCTCTGGGCTGCATGCTAAAGAGGCAGAAGGAGGGAGGGTGTGTCCGGCCAAGGGAGGAGAACAGTTTCTGAGAAAGTTTTTTTGTGAGGCTTGACCATCCCTGAGGACATTGCTTCTGTACCACCCACTGCAGAGTTACACTGAATGCATTTTCTCCTAGCACCTGGCATCTGAGCTGAAAGGTCTGCCAAAGAGTGCATCTGCTGGAAGACCAGAAAAGTGCCATGAAAAGAAGGGGGGAAAATAATTTTTAAAAAATTAAAAGAAGCAACCAGATGTTTTTACTG
Source organism: Cabassous unicinctus (assembly GCA_029593785.1). Taxonomy (NCBI): domain Eukaryota; kingdom Metazoa; phylum Chordata; class Mammalia; order Cingulata; family Chlamyphoridae; genus Cabassous; species Cabassous unicinctus. The sequence goes on from JAQZBX010009404.1 coordinate 25,941, forward strand.
CTCCCCTCTCCAAGGCCCTTGGAAATTAACCTGCACCCCATTACTGGGTCCTGGTTTGAACAGCTAAACAGGGGCAATCCTAAATATCTAGAACAAGATGAACCAAGGGTCAAAAACAGTGGTAGCACACAGCTACTTAACAGTAAGTCCCTAGGCAAGAGAGAGAAACTGAGCATCACAGTAAATGCAGCATCATAATCAAATGCTTATACATCAGCAAAAAAATTACAAGCCATATTAAGAAAAAGGAAGATATGATTCAGGCAAAGGAACAAATCAAAGCTCCAGATGAGACACAGGACTTGAAACAACTAATCAATGAAGTTCATACAAATCTCCTAAATCAAGTCATGGAGTTGAAGGACAACATGGCTAAAGAAATAAAAGACATTAAGAAGACTGGGTGAGCACATAGAAACATTTGAAACCTTGGATGGAAAAATAACAGAGCTTATGGGAATGAAAGACACAATAAACGAGATTAAAAATACAGAAGCAGCACACACAGCACATTTGAAATCATGGAAGAAAGACTCAGCAATGTAGAGGACAGAACAGTTGGAATTGAAAAGATCAAAGAACAGAGAGGAAAATAATGGAAAAAAAATGAGCAAGGGCTCAGGGAGTTGAATATTAGCATGAAGCACAACAACATATGTGTTATGGGAGTTCCAGAAGGAGAAGAGAAGGGAAAAGGGGCAGAAAGAGTATTTGAGGAAATAATGGCTGAAAATTTCCCAACTCTCATGAAAGACATGAATTGACATGTCCAGGAAGCACAGTGTACTTCTATTAGAATAAGCCCAAATAGGGAAGCGGGTGTGGCTCAATGGATAGAGCTCCCGTTTACCATATGGGAGGCCCCGGGTTCGCTTCCTGGGGCCTCCTTGTGAGGGCAGGCCAGCCCACGCAGTGTGGTGGGCTGATGCAGCAGGACCTCACAGCAAGGGGGAGATAAGCAGACATGGAGAAGACACACAGCGAATGGACACAGCAAGCACAAGCAGCAAGGGGGGGATAAATAAATAAATAAATAAATCTTTAAAAAAAAAAAAAGAATAAGTCCAAATAGACTTACCCCAAGACATATCATATTCAGAATGCCAAATGCCAAAGATAAAGAGAAAATTCTGAAAGGAGCAAGGGAGAAGTGAAAGATGACATACAAGGGATGTCCAGTAAGACTTAGTGCAGATTTATCTTCAGAAACCATGGAGACAAGAAAGAAGTGGTATGATATAATTAAGGTGCTGAAAGAGAAAACCTGCCAGCCAAGAATTCTTTATCCAGCAAAACTGTCCTTCAAATATGATGGTGAGTTTAATATGTACACAGATAAACAGAAACTAAGTGAGTTCAGAAACAAGAATCCAGCTCTGCAGGAAACACTAAAGGGAGTTCTGTAGCCAGAAAAGGAAAGAGAAGAGAGAGAGGCTTGGAGGAGAATGTCAAAATGAAGACTATCAGAACGGGTAACCAAAAGGGTAAAAAGATGGACAAAAATAGGATATGACATATAAAGTCAAAGGATAAAATAGTTGAAGTCAGTAATGCCTTTACTGTAATAACATTGAATGTTAATGGATTAAACTGCACAATCAAAAGACATAGGCTGACAGAATGGATATGAAAACATGAGCCAAAGCACCTTCTCTAATCATAATGGAATGAAGCTGGGAGTCAATAATAAGCCAGAAAGGGGGTGATTTGAAAATATACGGAGGTTAAACAACACACTCCTAAACAATCACTGGGTCAAAGAAGAAATTGCAAGAGATATTAGTAGATATTTCAAGACAAATGAAAATGAGAACACAACTAATCAAAACTTAGGAACCTTTCTGTATTAGTTAGTCAAAGGGGTGCTGATGCAAAATGCCAGAAATCTGTTGGCTTTTATAAAGGGTGTTTATTTGGGCTAGAAGCTTAGTTACCAGGCCATAAAGCATAAGTTACTTCCCTCACCAAGTCTATTGCCACGTGTCTAAGGAGCTGTCTCTATTCCTCTGTGTTCTTGAGCTCCAGCTCAAAAACTCCCACCTCTGTCCTTTGCCATGTCTTTTCTCTGTGAGTCCCCACCCACCTAGGGTGGGGACTCAACACCCTACTGATATGGCCCGATCAAACTCCTAATCATAATTTAATCAATTAAAAGTGATATCCCTGACAGACCAGTTTACAAATATAATCCAATTACTATATTTGGAATTCATAAACAATGCCAAACTGCTACACTCCACCCTCTGAATTCCAAAAATAAATTACAATAGTAAAAAAACCTTAAATCAGTAACAATACTAAGTACAAAATCATATCATAATCAGTTTAAAGAAATACAGTTTGTCTTTGGGCAAAGTCCCATCTGCTGTACACCTCTAAAACTTACAAAACCATTTATCTGCTTCCAATATGCAAATGGACAGACAAAGGATAAACACTTTCATTACAATAAGGAGAAATTGGGAGGGAAAACTGAGACATGGGTCCTCTACACTTCAGTAAACCTGCAGGATATACTTCATTAGATGTCAAAGTCTGAGAGTCATTCTTAAGATGATGGTTTCTTCTCCCTGGGGCCTCATGGGGATGGGGGCCCACCCTTTCCACAGGCTTGCCCAATGACTATTTTCTTGGTTCCACCTTAATCAAGCATCTGGGTGTCCACCAAGCTTTAGACCTCACCCTCTAAGAGCATTAGGGTGATTGCCACACTTTACCCAATCTTTGGGTTAGAGTCTTAAGCCCCCTAGTCCAGTGAAGTGACAACAACATCCTCCCTAATCTTTGTCATACAGGCTCAATGTTCTCAGAGCAACGAGTTGACCACCTGGCTTTCTCTAATCCATGGGGGGCAGATCAACCCCTCTCAGACCTATGGGGTGCTGACCTTATCCTTCCTAATCCTTGGGGAGTGTGCTCCACCCCCTCTGTACCATGGGGAGGCAAAACTGTCCCCAAACACTGGGTAGGAACATCCACCCTCTTCAACTGCTGGGGCAAACTCACCCTCTCTGTACACATGGGTGGGGTTCTCTCTTGGACCAAGATGATGTCTTAATTCCAGATCTCAGCTTCCATGGTTTTCCTCTTAAAGGTGTTTATGCTTTCAATCTCTCCTTTCCATGTCCCTTTTAGTCCAAGCTGACAGTGGTTTTGTTCATACAGCTCTCTCAAAAAGCTTGTTGGTTTATCATGCAAGAAACAGGGATCCAAGCCATCAGACAGTAAGACTTTCCACAAGTCTTTCTGAGAAAACTGCATCTTCAATCCTGATTTACAAGTTCCAAGTTTAGTTAAGTCCTCAAATGGGGCACTATCATCTGGGAGCTTGATTTCCAGAAGCTTGGAATTTCCAGAATCCGTTTCTGTTTTCTTTGTGCCCAACAGTTCAGTTCTCAGCTTATCTCTCCAGTCTAGCATTTTGCTATAAACTGCAAGGAGAAGCCAAGCCGCATTCTCTGAGTTTACTTTGGAAAGCTCTTCAGCTAAATGCCCAGGCTCCCCATTTTCAAATTCTGCCTTCCACAAAACACCAGGAGTTAATCTTGCTAAGTTCTCTGTGACTTTAAAATACAGACCCCTTTCCTTCAGTTTCCAATAATTGTTTCATCATTTACTTCTAAGGCCTCATAAAAAGTCTCTTTAGAGTCCGTATTACTATCAACAGTCTCTTCAAAGCACTGTAGGTCTTTTCTACCAAGCATCTCACAATTCCTCCAAAAAATACCACTTACACATTTATAAAACCGTTCCAGCATTTTGGTAATTGCAAAAGCACAGCCCCACTTCTGGTACCAAATTCTGTATTAGTCAGCCAAAGGGGTGCTGATTCAAAATACCAGAAATCTGTTGGATTTTATAAAGGGTATTTATTTGGAATAGATACTTACAGTTACCAGGCCATAAAGCATAAGTTACTTCCCTCACCAAAGTCTATTGCCACGTGTTGGGACAAGATGGCCGCCAATGCCTGCCAAGAGTTCAGGTTTCTTGGGTTCCTCTTTTCCTGGGGCTCTGTTTCTCTCCAGGCTCAGCTGCTGTGCTCTCTCCACAAGGCCAGCTGTATAATCTCAGGCAACTGGCTCTGTCTCTCTCCCCAGGGCTTCTGCTATGCCTAAAGAGTCATCTCTATTCCTCTTTGTTCTTCTCATGTGTGTTCACTTCCTGGGCCCCAGCTCAAAAACTCCCAACTCTGTCTTTTGCCATGTCTTTTCTCTGTGAGTCCCCACCCACCAAAGGGTGGCCCAAAGTCCTAATCATAATTTAATCATTTAAAAGTGATACCTCTGACAGACCAGTTTACAAACATAATCCAATAACTACTTTTGGGAATTCATAAAAAATGCCAAACTGATACACTGTCCAAGTTGGAGAGAGGCCAGTAGCCACCATTTTAACCCCACCCCCCAGCATGAGGGGAATTGGGGTTGATTGACAATCACAGTGACAGTAGGGACTGGCTTCTTTCCAACCAGATTGGACTGTAGCCCTAGCTTAGGCTCCAGCCCCAACTCTGGCAGGGAGGAAGCTGGAGGGATCTGCACCAGCCTCTCTGGGTAACTGCAGGTGCATTTGGCCTGCACACTGAGTAGTTGGACACCTGGGGTTCCATCTGCACACCCCAATAGAATAGGAGAGGAGCTGTATTCCTCAGTCTCTATGGGCAACTGCAGGTGCTTTTGGCCCACACAGACATCTATAGTTCCATCCCTGCCCCCAAATAAGATAGGAGGCTAGCTGTTTCCTCAGAACTTTCCGGGCAATGGCAGGCACTTTCAGCCTGCACGGCCTGGACTGGTGGGTACCTGTGGATCTACCCCACCCCTTAATAGGATAGGAGGGGGCTGGTGTATCCTCAGCCTATCTGGACAACAGCAGGTACTCTCAGCCTACATGGACTGAACTGTTGGGTGGCAGTGATTCCATTCCCATCCCCTGAAGGCAGAAGGGACAGAACTCCTTCAGCCTTTCAGGGCAACTGCAGGCACATTCAGCCCACAAGAATTAAATTGTTGGGCACTCCAAAGGGAGTCCTGGCAGGGAGGGGAGGGTCGGTGCTACATCATTCTACCTGGGCAACTGTGGTCAATTGGACTTGTACAGCATAGATAACTGCCCACACCTGCAGCTCCATTCCTGTCCCAGGCATGGGAGGAAGGGGTGTGAAGTTTCATCAGTCTTTCCAGGCAACTACAGATGGACTTGGATTGCACAATTTGGATTATACACACAGCTGTGGCTCTGTCCCTAACCCTGAGAAAGGAGGAAGGTGGTAGAAGCTTCATTGGTCCCTGGGGCAACATGGGCAGCTTCAGCCTCCACAGCTTACAGTACCAACTACATCATCTTCTACTACACAACCAGCAAGGGAGAAAGGGCAAGAAAGCCCTAAACTACAGAGAAAAACTGCACCCAGAATAAATACATTTAGTAAGCCAGATGCCAAGACACCAACAAAAAATTACAATTCATACCAAGAAATAGGAAGATATGGCCCAGTTAAAGGAACAAGATAAGCCTCCAGATAACATAAAGGAGTTGAGACTACTAATCAGCTGTTCAAACAAATGTCCTTGATAAATTGAATGCGATGGCTAAAGAGATTTAGGATATTAAGAAGACACTGGGTGAGCACAAAGAAGAATTTGAAAGCATACAAATAGCAGATCTTATGGGAATGAAAGGCACAATGAATAAAATAAAATTACACTGAGGCATATAACAGCAGATTTGAGGAAAGAAGGAAGGATCGGAGAGCTTGAAGGCATTGCCTCTGAAAGCAAACATACAAAAGAACAGATGAATAAAAGAATGGAACAAATTGAACAGGGTCTCAGGGAACTAAATGATGGCAAGCGACATGCAAACATACATGTCAAGGGAGTCCCAGCAGGAGAAGAGAAGGGAAAAGCAGAAGAAAGACTATTTGAAGAAATAATGATAGAAAATTTCCCAACCCTACTGAAGGATATAGATACCCATGTCCAAGAAGCCCAAGATACTCCCATCCAAATAAATCCAAATAGACCAACTCCAAGACACATACTAATCAGAACGTCAAATGCCAAAGACAAAGAGAGAATTCTGAGAGCAGCAAGAAAAACGCAATGCATAACATATAAGGGATACCCATAAGATTAAGTACCAATTTCTCATCAGGAACCATGAAGACCAGAAGACAGTGGTATGATATATTTAAGATACTGCAAGAGAAAAACTGCCAGCCAAGGATCTTATATCCAGCAAGATTGTCTTTCAAAAATGAGGGTGAGTTTAGAATATTCACAGATAAACAGAAACTGAGAGTGTTTATAACAAAGAGACTGGCTTTGCAGGAATACTAAAGGGAGTGCTACATCCTAAAAAGAAAAGAAAGGAGAGAGAGGCTTAGAAAAGAGTCTAGAAATGAAGATTATATCAGTGAAAGTAACTGAAAGTGTCAAAAGAGTGGTGAAAATAAAATATGACAGATAAAATCCAAAGGTCAAAATGGGTGAAATAAGAACTGCCTTTACAGTAATAACATTGAATGTTAATGGATTAAACTCTCCAATCAAAAATCACAGATTGGCAGAACAGATAAGAAAATATGAGCCATCTACATGCTATCTACAAGAGATTTACCTTAGAGCCAAGGATACAAATAGATTGAAAGTGAGAGGCTGGAAAAAGAAAATCCACACCTGCAGTAACAACGACAACAACAACAAAAAGGCAGAGTAGCTATACTTATATCAGATGAAATAGACTTTAAAAGACTCTTGTTATTAGAGACAAGGAAGGACATTATATTTTAATAAAAGGGGCAATTAACCAGGAAGAAATAACAATCATAAATGTATATTCACCTAGCCTGGATGCCCCTAGACACATGAGGGAAACACTGGCAAAACTTAAGGGAGAAATAGATAGCTCTACAATAGTAGTTGGAGACTTCAATATACCATTTTCAGCATTGGATAGAACATCTGGGCAGAGGATCAATAAAGAAACAGAGAACTTGAATAATATGATAAATGAACTAAACTTAATAGACTTATACAGAACATTGCACCCTAAAATAGCAAGATATACATTCTTTTCAAGTGCTCATGGATCTTTCTCTAGGATAGACCATATATTGGGTCACAAAGCAGATCTCAGTAAATTCAACAAGATTGAAATTATACAAAGCACTTTCTCTGATCATAATGATATAGTTGGAAATCAACAAGAGGTGGAAAAGGGAAAATTCACAAATATATGGAGATTAAACATCACATTCTTAAATAATCAGTGGGTCAAAGAAGAAATTTTGAAAGAAATCAATAAATATCTCGAGACAAATGACAACAAGAGCACAACATATCAGAACCTATGGGATGCAGTGAAGGCAGTGCTGAAAAAGAAAATTATAACCCCCAATGCTTACAATAAAAAAGAAGAAAGAGCCAAAAATCAATGAGCTAACTATACAGCTGGAGGAACTAGAAAAAGAACAGCAAACTAATCCCAAAGCAAGTAGAAGGATGTGGAGATAAGGAACACTTATTCACTGTTGGTGGGAATGCAGAATGGTACAGCCACTGTGGAGGACTGTTTGGCAGTTCCTAAAGAAGTTGAATATAGACTTGCCACATGACCTGGGAATACCACTGCTGGGTATATACCCAGAAGAACTGAGAGCAGTGACACGAACAGACATCTGTACACCAGTGTTCACAGCAGCATTATTCACGATTGCCAAAAGTTGGAAATGACCCAGGTGTCCATCAACCAATGAATGGATAAACAAACTGTGGTGTATTCACACGATGGAATATTATGCAGCTGTAAGAAGAAATGAAGTCGTAAAGCATATGACAACATGGATGAACCTAAAGAACATTATGTTGAGCGAAACAAGCCAGACACAAAAGGACAAATACTGTTTGATTGCGTTACTATGAACCAAATATATTGTGTAACATTATTGTATGATTCAAAAAAAAGTTTTATGTATCCAGTACATTTAATTGACAAATGTATGTTTTTATTCAATTGTGTTTTCTTCTTTTTTAATTATTATTTATATTTTCAATTACTAAATGTACAAAATAAAGTTATAAAAAAAATGAGATACCATTTCACACCCACTAAAAGGGCTATAATTTTTAAAAATTGGAAAATTACATGTGTTGGAAACGATGCGGATTGATAGGTATACTCATTCATTGCTGGTGGGAATGTAAAATGGTGCAGTCACTGTGGAAGTCAGTTTGGCAGTTCCTCAGAAAGTTAAGTACAGAGTTATCATATGACCCAGCAATCCCACTTCTAGAGGATTGAAAGCAGGGATTCGAGCAGACATTTGTACATCAATGTACTTAGTGGCATTATTCACAATTGTCAAAAGATGGAAGCAACCCAAGTGTTCATCAACAGATGAATGAACAAACAAATGTGGTACATACAAACAATGGGGAAAAATAATGAAATTCTGATACATGTGACCACATGGATGATCCTTAAACATATGTTAAGTGAAATAAGCCAGACACTAAAGGAAAAATATTGTATGATCTCATTGATATAAAATAATTAGAATAAGCAAATTCATAGAGTCAAAAACCAAAATAAAAATTACCAGGGAAAGGAGTAGGGGTACGGAATAAGAAGTTAATGTTAATTGGTACTTAACCAATTTAATGGTGTTGTATAATCTCCATATATTTGTGAATTTCCCCTTTTCCACCGCTTGTTGATTTCCAACTATATATTATGATCAGAGAAAGTGCTTTGTATAATTTCGATCTTGTTGAATTTCTGTTTGGGGTGATGGAAAAGTTTTGTTAATCAATGGTGTTGATGGTAGCACAACATTGTGAATGTAATTAACATCACTCTATTATAAATTTGAAAGTTGTTAAAGTGGGAAATGTTAGGTTGTATATGTTACTAGAATAGAATAAAAATTTTAAAAACCAAAAAACTGTGCAACACAGTGAACCCTAATCTAATCTATGGATTACAGTTAATAGTATAATTATAACAATATTGTTCCATCAATTGTAAAAGTGTCACACTAATGCAGTGTTACTAAAAGGGAAAATTAAATGTGAGGGACAGTATATGTGAACTCTGTACTTTCTGCATGATTTTTCTGTAAATCTACAATTTTCTAATTTAAAAAAATATGAGGATCCAAAAGAGCTTTTGTTTATATAGTTTATGTTTATCACATTAAAAATTAAAACATAAATTTAAAAATATTAATTCATTTAAAAACAAAATAAACCCATTACATGTTAACATAAATTGCATATTTATTTATGTGTTACAAAACAAAAAAAAAATACTGAAAAGAGTGGCATTGCTTTACATTTTTGAAAATATCTTTAAATGTCTCGCTTAATAGAGGACAGTGATTTTCTGATATCTGTATCTACATTTAATCCATTTTGATATCATACATAATGTAGTCTTTGCAAAACTCCAGCATAAATTCTTGAAAGAATGAGAGTAAAAGAGGCAGATACCATCCTAGTATTATTACAAAATAGTTTTCATCTCAGAGATCCGCTGAAAATGTCCCAGAATCTCCAGAGATCCCAGGCCACTCTTTGAGAACCACTGCTTTAGCTGATCAATATTCTATCAATAGATAAAAACACCTGTTTCCACTTTAAATCTATTTTATCACAATTAGTTCCTCTAGTTTGCTGGAGGACTTGATTTTTTTTTTCTTTTTGTGAATATGAAATGTTTTCTGAACAAACAAGTTTTCATACCTTACTTCTCTCCAGAGGAAATTAATAAAGTAGATTATTGTATTAGTTATCTATTACTGCCTAACAAATCACTCCAAGCTTAAAACAATAATCTTTTATTATCTCTCCTATTTCTGTGGGCCAGGAATTTGGTCAGAATACAGAGGGAACGGCTTGTCTCTGCTCCACATTGTTTGAGGTCCCAGCAGGAGGACTTGAGGCTGGGGCTGAGGTCATCTGAAAGCTCCTTCCCTCACTGTCATGCAGTTAGCGATGGTGTCGGCTGGGGGCCTAGCTGGGGTTGCCGGCCAGAACACGCACGCATGGCCTTTCAGTGTGTCCTGAGCTTCCTCCAAAACAGTACCTGGGATCCAAGGGCAAGTGAACTGAGAAAGAGAGCAAAGAAGAAACTATGAACTTGTCATGACTTAGCCTCAAAAGACACAAGCCTCCGCCTCTGCCATGCTCTATTTGTTAGAAGTGAGTCACTTGGCCCGGCCCACATTCAAGAAATTAGCTGTCACCTTTGAAGGGGAGGGATGTCAAACAATCATACACCTACTTTAAAACCACCACATTAGTATCTTTAAATTTAGTGACGTTCCTCTTCTGAGTGGCTTCTGAGATTAAGTGTTTATATAAATTTAAATAAGAGAAACTCAAAGAATTATTCAAATAAATAATTTGTCTTCTTGAAAGACAAAAGATATTTACTATCTCAAAATTGTCTCATAATGCTTGGTGTTGCCCAAAACTATCTCAAGATTTTTTAATTGCTTATGCTGCAAGGAAAAATTCAAGTGACAGGGACAACATGAGTCAAACTTTGCAAAAATACTGGTAAAATACTTGTGGGAGAAAAATTACTTGAGAGATTCAAGGAGGGGAAGGCTGGAAGCCCTGGCTAAAGACCATTTGCATATTTACAATTAGATTTTATTCAGTCTCCAAAATGCAAAACTTAAATATACTTTCGTAATATTTTGTGAATTTCATGGTTGGTTTGAAGTACTGACGTACAATTTGTTTGTATTGAACTGCAAAAAGGTAAGGAGCTTATACCAGAATGTAAATCATTGTACCACTTTCTCCAGTGAGAAGGAACTGAGCAGTGTGCTAAGTGATGTAGTTGATTTACATTTTATGCAAACAGTTTATGGACTGGCACAAATCCATAGATGATATTTTGTATAGAACAGATTTACTTACACTTCAAAATCCCCATAAACTCTTTTTTTGCCTATTTTTTTTCATTCCCCCATAAACTCTTATCTTATGAAATTGTTAAAGAAATATCCATGAGGCTTGACTTGACTCTTCTTCCAACAGATATTTCCTTGACATATTCTGATCTTATCAAATAACCTAAAGCGAAATAGTAATGTCATATACACAATCATATGCCCAACAGGTAGAAGCTACATTCCAAAAAGGACATCTCCACAAATACCCACATATAATATACAACCAAGAGGCGAGTTATAGCAAAAGAGATACCAGGAGTTCCAGGAAGAATGCAGGCAGGACTCAACTCTCACAAAAACAATAGAGAAAGGGCCAAAAGCCGTCCAAGGGACTTGCTTTGGGGTCAGCAGATCAGGACAGTGCTGTGCAACCCCTAGGAGGATGAGGCAGAGAGAGGAAGAACGGGAAACAACCAACATGAGTTACTAAACCCCAGTGGAGGCCGGGAAAGACCCCCTTCCCCCACCCTCAAAAAATTAAGCCTGGATAAAACCCCTGCCTCGAGAGATTAGAGGTGAAGAAATTTCTTGTTTTTCTGTTTTTTCCTTATTATTATTGAAATAATGAAAATGCTCTAATAATGATTGAAGTGATGAATGCACAACTATGTGATTATACCAAATACCACTGATTGTACACTTCGGATGAATTGTATGCTTTATTAATATGTACCAATAAAATTGATTTGTTTTAAAAACAAACAAACAAAATCTGCCTCATTGCAGCTGACTGAGAGTGACTGCCTCATGCAGCTGTTACAAGGGAAGAGGGTGCATCGGAGGGCAAAGGGTGGTTTCTCTTCAGTGAATTGGGCCAGCACAGCCGGCTTTGAATCTGGGTTCTGGCCAGACCACAAACACCAGCAAGCAGAGGCTGAAACACCTCAGTGGAAAGGTTCGCTGCCAATCGCCATCTGCTGGCCAGCCAGGAAAACTGCAAGGAGCCCTAATTATAGCAGGTAATCTAATCAAAAACACATCGGCTGAATTTAATGCAAACAAAGTGTATCACACCCAGAGGAATAGATTAGTTTACAAACATAATCTTTCTATTTTGGGGATTCATAAATAATCTCAAACTGCCACAGCTACCAAACTCATTCTACAAAGTCAGCACCACCCTAATACCAAAAATTCTCAACTCAATACTTGCAACCCAAATCCAAAAGCAAATTAAAGTATTTACACACCACAATCAAGTGGGTTTTATCCCAGATATGCAAGGGTGGTTCAATACAAGAAAATCAATTAGTGTAATAAACCACATTCATAAATTGAAGAAGAAATCACATGATCCTCTCAAATTATGTAGAAAAGGCGCTTGACAAAATACAGCATCCTTTCTTGATAAAAACACTCCAAAAGATAGGAAGAGAAGGAAGCTTTCTCAATATGGTAAAGTGCGTATATGTAAAACCTACTTTGGGAAGCGGATGTGGCTCAAGTGATTGGGTTCCCGTCTACCATATAAGAGGTCCAGGGTTTGATTTCTGGGGCCTCCTGGTGAAAAGCAAGTTGGCCCACATGGAGAGCTGGCCCAGGTGGGCTGCTGGCCCCCAAAAGAGTGCTGGCCTGCACAGAGAACTGTTGCAGCAAGATGACACACCTAAAAGAGACACAGAAGAGAGACAATAGGACATGGCAGAGCAAGGAGCTGAGGTGGTGCAAGAGATTCAGCACCTCTCTCCACTCCAGAAGGTCCCAGGATCAGTTTCCAGTGCCCCCTAAAGAGAAGACAAGCAGACACAGAACAACACACAGAGAGAAGACAGCGAGTGCAAAAACAACGGGGGGTGGGGGGGGAGAAATAAATAAATTAATCTTTAAAAAAAAACAAAAACCTACAGCTAGCATAGTACTCAATGGTAAAAGACTAAAAGCTTTCCAGCTAAGATCAGGAACAAGATAACGATGCCCACTGTCACCATTGTTATTCAATATTGTTCTAGAGGTTCTAGATAGAGCCATTAGCCTAGATAAAGAAATAAAAGGCACCCAAATAGGAAAGGAAGAAGTAGAACATTCACTATTCACTGATGATATAATTGTATATCTAGACAGTCCCGAAAAATGTACAACAAAGCTGCTAGAGCTAATAAATGATTTCAGTAGTGTGCCAGGATACAAGATCAATACACAAAAGTCAGTGGTGTTTCTATACACTAGCAATCTGCAATCTGAGGAAGAAGTCAGGGAAAAGATTCCGTTTACAATAGCAAATAAAAGAATCAAATATTTAGGAATAAACTTAACCAAGGACATAAAGGACCTGTATTTAGAAAACTACAATGTTTGTCTGGCATAAAGACAGACAGATTGACCAATGGAACTGAACCAAGAACTCAGAAATAGACCCTTACACCTAGTCAAGTGACACTCACACACACACACCCCTGAGCTGGTTCCCTCATCTGTCTGCTCATTGTTTGCTGACTGTGTCTGCTTGTCATCTCTGCTTGTTGTGTCTGCTCATTGCATCTGCTCATCACATCTGCTCGTCTTCTTTAGGAGACACTGGGAACTGAATCCAGGACCTCCCATGTGGGAGGCAGGCACCCAACTGCTTGGGCCACATCTACTTCCTTCAAGTGATTTTTGACAAGGTGGTCAAGTCCTCCCAGGTGGGCCAGAACAATCTGTTCAACAAATGGTCCTGGGAGTACTGCATAGCCATATCAAAAAGAAAGAAAGAGGACTCCTAACTCACACCGTATACAAAAATTAACTCATAATGGATCAAGAACCTAAATATAAAAGCCAGGACCATAAAACTACCAGAAGAAAATGTAGAGAAACATCTTCAAGATCTGATGGTAGGTATTAGTTTCTTAAAACTTACACCCAAAGCATGAATAACCAAAGAAAAAAATAGATAAATGTGACCTCCTCAAAACAAAACACTTTTGCACCTCAAAGGGCTTTTTCAAAAGAGTGAAAATGCAGCTGACTCAATGAGAGAAAATATTTGGCAATCACATATCCGATAAGGGTTTAATATCTGTGATATATAGATACTACAACTCAACAATAAAAAGACAAACTACTCAATTTAAAAATGGGCAAAAGACTTCAATAGACATTTGTCCAAAGAAATACAAATGGTGAAAAAACACATGAAAAAATGTTCGACATCACTAGTGATTAGGGAAAGCAAATCAAAGCTACAATGAGATAGAAGAACCAGCAAGATAGTGGCAGACTAAGGAGCTCTTAGAGTCAGCTCCTGCTCTAGGGCAGTTAGTTATCACCCAGAGCTATCTAAAGCACCTGTTTGGGGGCTCCAGGAGACCAGAAGAGCATCCTGCAACATCCTTGAAAGAATGGAAGGAGGAGACTGCCCATCTGCAGAGAAGATTTGTGAGTAGAGCACTACATGCCCCAGAGGCTGGTGCCCATCCTCCACTGGCAGCACAAGCCGCCAAGGGAGTTATTCTGGGGCTGGAATTGGAAGCTCCACTTCCCAAAAATGGGGAAGGAAGAGACGGTTGGACACCAACTTAGGCTACTGATTAGTAAATTCAGCTGGCTAAAATACAATCCTAAGAATAGCTAAAGTTGAACTTGTCCAAGTCAGAGAGGCTGGTAGCCACCATTTTAACTCCGCCCCCAACACGAGGGAAAGCGGGGCAGACTGAAAATCACAGTGCTGGTGAGGACCAGCTTCTTTCCATCCAAATCTGATTGCAGCTCGAGCCTAAGCCTCAGTCCCACCTCCAGCAGGGAGGAAGTTGGGGTCACCTGCACCAGCCCCTCCAGGAAACTACAGGTCATGCCGTGGAGGTCAGTGATCATTCTACTCTGGCAGTGCAAGCCACCTCAGGAATTATTCCATAGCTGAAGTTGGAAGCTCCATTTCCTAAACACAGGGGAGGAAGAGACGGTTGGCACTGACTTCAGCTACTGATTAGTAAATTCGGCTGGCTAAACTATAACCCTAAGAACAGCTGAAGTTTGAACCTGTCCAAGTCAGAAAGAGGCCAGTAGCTGCCACTTTGACTCCACCCCCAGCATGAGGGTAAGCCAAGCTGATTGAAAATCACAATGATGATAGGGACCGGCTTCTTTCCACCCAGATTGGATTGCAGACCTAGCTAGGCTTCAGCCCCACCTTTGGCAGGGAAGAAGGTGGTGGGACTTGCAACAGCCTCTCCAGGTAACTGCAGGTACACTCGGCTGGCACAGACTGAATAGTCGGAAGTCTACCTGGTCAACCACTGTCATGGGACCCGCACAGCATAGAATGCTGCCTGCACCTGCAGCTCCATCCCTGTCCCAGGCAGGGGAGGAAGGGGTGTGAAGCCTCATCAGTCTCTCTGGGTAGGCCTGTATGACTTAGTTTATTGCACACGGCTGTGGCTCTGTCCCTACTGCTGGGAAAGGAGAAAAATGGGAGAAGCTTCATTGGTCCCTGGGGCAACACGGGCAGCTTAAGTCTCCACAGCTTACAGCACCAACTACATCCTTGGCTCCTACTACACAACCACCAAGGGAGAAAGGGCAAGAAATCCCTACACTAAAGAGAGAAACTGTACCCAGAATAAATACCTTACTAAGGCAGATGTCAAGACACCAACAAAAAACTACAATCCATACCAAGAAACAGGAAGACATGGCCCAGTTAAAGGAATAAGATAAGCCTCCAGATGACATAAGGGAGTTGAGACAACTAATCATAGATGTTCAGACAAATCTACCTAGTAAATTCAATAAGATGGCTAAAGAGATTAAGGATATTAAGAAAACACTGGATGAGCAAAAAGAATTTGAGGCATACAAATAGCATATCTTATGGGAATGAAAGGCCCAATAAATGAAATTAAAATACACTGGAATCATATAACAGCAGATTTGAGGAGGCAGAAGAAAGGATTGACAAGCTTGAAGAAATGGCCTCCAAAAGCGAACATACAAAAGAACAGATGAAGAAAAGAATGAAAAAATTGAACAAGTTCTCAGGGAACTAAAAGACAGCAAGAGGTATGCATACATACATGTCATTGGTGTCCTAGAAGGAGGGGAGAAGAGAAAAGGGGCAGAAGGAATAGTTGAAGAAATAATGATAGAAAATTTCCTAACCCTATTATTGAAGGACATAGATATACCTGTCCAAGAAGCACAATGTACTCCCATCTGAATAAATCCAAATAGACCAACTCTGAGACACATACTAATCAGAATGTCAAATGCCAAAGACAAAGAAAGAATTCAGAGAGAAGCAAGAGAAAAATAATGCATAACATATAGGGGATACCCAATTAGATTAAGAGCTGATTTCTCTTCAGAAACCATGGAGGCAAGAAGACAGTGGTATGATATATTGAAGATGCTGCAAGAGAAAAACTGCCAGCCAAGTATCTTATATCCAGCAAGATTGTCTTTCAAAAATGAGGGCAGGTTTAGAATATTTACAGATAAACAGAAACTGAGAGAGTTTATAACCAAGAGATCAGCTTTGCAGGAAATACTAAAGGGAGTGCTACAGTCTGAAAAGAAAAGACATGAGAGAGAGATTTGGAAGAGAGTCTAGAATTGAAGGTTATATAAGTAAAAGTAATTAAAAATGTCAAAAGAGTGGTGAAAATGAAATGTGACAGATAAAACTCAAAGGCAAAAATGGGTAAAATAATAACTGCCTTTACAGTAATAACATTGAATATTAATGGATTGAACTTCCCAAGCAAAAAAACACAGAGTGGCAGAATGAATAAGAAAATATGAACCATGTATATGCTCTCTGCAAGAGACTCACCTTCGACTCAAACCAAAGATACTGTATTAGTCAGCCAAAGGGGTGCTGATGCAAAATACCAGAAATCGATTGGCTTTTATAAAGGGCATTTATATGAGGGTAGAAACTTACAGTTACCAGGCCATAAAGCATAAGTTACTTCACTCACCAAAGTCTATTGCCACACGTTGGGGCAAGATGGATGCTGAAGTCTGCCAAGAGTTTAGGCTTCTTGGGTTCCTCTTTTCCTGGGACTCCATTTCTCTCTGGGATCAGCTGCTGTGCTCTCTTCACAAGGCCAGCTGTAGAATATCAGATGAATGGCTCTATCTCTCTCCCTGGGGCTTCTGTAGTGTCTAAGGAGCCATCTCTATTCCTCTGTGTTCTTCTCCTGTGTGTTCACCTCCTGGGCTCCAGCTCAAAACTCAAAACTCCCTTCTCTGCAGTGAGATTTTTCTGTGAGTCACTGCCCACCAAGGGGGCAGGGACCTAACATCCTACTGACATGGTCCAATCAAACCTTAATCATTATTTAATCAAGTAAACTTCTGAATCCAATATAATCTAATATGCCCAGAGGAAAAGACCAGTTCACAAACATAATCCAATATCTATTTTTGGAATTCATAAATAATGCCAAATTGCTACACTCTACCCTGTGAAATCCAAAAAGACATTACAATATTAAAAAACAAACAAACAAACAAAAAAACACCTTAAATCAGTAACAATGCAAGCACAAAATCATATCATAATCAGTTTAAAGAAATACAGTTTGTCTTGGGGCAAAGTCCCATCTGGATGTAGACCTCTGAAACTTACAAAACAATTTATTTGCTTCCAATACATAAATGGACAGACAAAAGATACACATTTTCATTACCATAAGGAGAAATTGGAGGGAAACATGAATCATGGGTTCTCTACACTTCAGTAAACATACAGGGCATCATCCATTCGATTTCAAAGTCAGGGTTATTCTTAAGATGATGGTTTCTTCTCCCTGGGACCTTATGGAGACCCATCCTTTCCAAAGGCTTGCCCAGTGGCCATTTTCTTGGTTCCACCCTAATCAAGCATCTGGGTGTCAACCAAGCTCCAGACTTCACCCTCCAAGTGTTGGGGTGATTGCCACACTTTACCCAATCTTTGGGTTAGAGTCATAGCCCCTCTAGTACAGTGAAGTGAAGTCAACATTCTCCCTATCCTTTGGCATACAGGCTCAACCCTCTCAGAGCAACAAGTTGACCATCTGGCCTTCCCTAATCCGTGGGGGACAGGTCCACCCCTCTCAGACCTATGGGATACTGATCTTAACTGCCTTAATCATTGAGGAATGTGCTCCACCTTCTCTGTACCCAGGGGCAGAAAACTCTCCCCTAACATTGGGGAGAACATCCACCCTCTTCAACTGCTGGGGCAAACTCACCCTCTCTGTATACATGGGTGGGGTTCTCTCTTGGACCAAGATGATGTCTTAATTCCAGATCTCAGCTTCCATAGTTTTCCTCTTAAAGCCGTTTCTCCTTCAATCTCTCCTTTCCATGTCCCTTTTAGCCAAAGCTGACAGTGGTTTTGTTCATACAGCTCTCTCAAAAAGCTTGTTGGTTTAGCATGCAAGAAGCAGAGGTCCAAGCCATCAGACAGTAAGACTTTCCACAAGTCTTTCCGAGATAACTGCATCTTCAATCCTCATTTACAAGTTCAAGTTAAGTCCTCAAATGGGGCACTATCATCTGGGAGCTTGATTTCCAGAGGCTTGGAATTTCCAGCATCAGTTTCTGTTTTCTTTGTGCCCAACAGTTCAGTTCTCAGCTCATCTCTCTCATCTACCATTTTGCTATAAGCTGCAAGGAGAAGCCAAGCTGCATTCTCTGAGTTTACTTTGGAAAGTTCTTCAGCTAAATTCCCAGGCTCGCCATTCTCAAATTCTGCCTTCTGTAGAACACCAGGAGTTAATCTTGCTAAGTTCCCTGTGACTTTAAAATATGGATCACCTTTCCTCTAGTTTCCAATAATAGTTTTATCATTTACTTCTTTTTTTTAACTTTATTTTGTACATTTAATAATTGAAAATATAAACAATTAAAAACTAAAAAGAAAACAGAGTTGAATGAAACATACATTTCTCATTAAATGTACTGTATACATGTAAATT
Source organism: Cabassous unicinctus (assembly GCA_029593785.1). NCBI lineage: Eukaryota > Metazoa > Chordata > Mammalia > Cingulata > Chlamyphoridae > Cabassous > Cabassous unicinctus. The sequence continues at coordinate 44,799 of JAQZBX010009404.1, forward strand.
TTTTTTGAATCATACAATATGTTACACAATATATTTGGCTCATAGTAACACAATCATACAGTCATTGTCCTTTTGTGTCTGGCTTGCTTTGCTCAACATAATGTCCTCCAGGTCATCCATGTTGTCATATGCTTTATGACTTCATTTCTTTTTACAGCTGCATGATATTCCATCATGTGAATACACCACAATTTGTTTATCCATTCATTGGTTGATGGACACCTGGGTCATTTCCAATTTTTGGCAATCATGAATAATGCTGCTATGAACATCAGTGTGCAGATGACTGTTTGTGTCACTGCTCTCAGTTCTTCTGGGTATATACCCAGTAGTGGTATTGCAGGTTCACATGGAAAGTCTATATGCAACTTCTTTAGGAACTGCCAGACAGTCCTCCACAGTGGCTGTACCATTCTTCATTCCCACCAACAGTGAATAAGTGTTCCTGTCTCTCCACAACCTCTCCAACATTTGTAGTTCTCTGTCTTTTTAATAGTGGCCATTCTGATAGGTGTGAAATGATATCTCATCGTAGTTTTGATTTGCATTTCCTTAATCATGAGTGACGTTGAACATTTCTTCTTGTGTTTTTTTTTTTCCCCCCATTTGTATTTCTTCTTTGGACAAATGTCTATTTAAGTCTTTTGCCCATTTTTTTAATTGGGTCATTTGCCTTTTTATTTTCGAGTTGTAACATCTATTTATATATCCTGGATACTAAACCCTTATCAGATATGTGATTTCCAAATATTTTCTCCCATTGAATTGGCTGCCTTTTCACCCTTTTGACAAAGTCCTGTGAGGTGCAAAAATCTTTAATTTTGAGGAGGTCCCACTTATTGATTTTTTTCTTTTGTTGCACGTGCTTTGGATGTAAGGTCCAAGAAACCACCACCTACTACAAGGCCTTGAAGATGTTTCCCTACATTTTCTTCTAGTAGTTTTATGGACCTGGCTTTTATATTTAGGTCTTTGATCCATTTTGAGTTGATTTTTGTATAGGGAGAGAGATAGGGATCCTCTTTCATTCTTTTAGTTATAGATATACAGTTACCCCAGCACCATTTGTTGAAGAGACTGTTTTGTCCCAATAACATTAACTTGGTAGGTTTGTCAAAAACCAGTTGACTGTATAGGTAAGGGTTTATTTCTGGGCTCTCAATTCTATTCTACTGATCGATGTGTCTACCTTTATGTCAGTACCAAGCTGTTTTGACCACTGTAGCTTTGTAATATGTTTCAAGGTCAGGCAGTGAAATTCCTCTCACTTCACTCTTATTTTTTAGAATGCTTTGGCTATTTGGGTGTACTTTCCCTTCCAAACCAATTTGGTAATTGCCTTTTCTAATTCTGTAAAGTAAGCTGTTGGGATTTTGATTGGTAT
>JAQZBX010009405.1:9498-46276 GCA_029593785.1 Cabassous unicinctus
TCTTGACTTTTTAAATGGGCAAAATCAATCGGCATAATACACCGCATTAATAAATCAAAGAAGAAAAATCACATGATCCTATCAACTGATGCATTTGACAAAATATAGCATCTTTTTTTTGATAAAAATACTACAAAAGATAAGAATTTTAGGAAACTTTCTCAACATTATGAAGATCATATATTAAAAAAAAAAAAAAACCACAGCTAACATTGTACTCAATTGTGAAAGACTGAAAGTTTTCCCGTTGAGATCAGGAACAAAACAAGGCTGAACACTGTCACCACTGTTTTTCAATACAGTACTAGTGGTTATAGCTAGAGAAATCATGCAAGAAAAAGAAATAAAAGTCATCCAGATTGGAAAGGAAGAAGTAAAACTTTTATTATTCACAGATGATATGGTCCTATATCTAGAAAGCCCTGAAAAATCGGCAACAAATCTGCTGGAGCTAATAAATGATTTCAGTAGAGTGTCAGGATACAAGATCAATATGCAAATATCAGTGGTGTTTCTATACACTAGTAATATGCAATCTGAGGAGGAAGTCAGGAAAAAAGTTCCATTTATAATAGCTACTAAAAGAATAAAATATTTAGGAATAAACTTAACCAAGGATGTAAACCACTTGTATTCAGAAATCCACAATGCACTGTTAAAAGAAATTTTAAAAAGCAACTTAAATCATTGGAAGAATATTCCATGCTCATGGATTGGAAGACTAAATATCATTAAGATGTCAACTTTACCCAGATTGATATACAAATTCAATGCAAACCCGATAAAAATTCCACCAGCATTTTTAAACAAATGGAAAACACAATTAGCAAATTTATTTGGAATGGTAAGGGATCCCAAAAGCCAGAAACATCTTAAAAAGGAAAAGTGAAGTTGGAAGACTCTCACTTCTGGACTTTAAATTATATTATCTAGCTATAGTGGTAAAAGCAGCATGGTCCTGGCATAAAGATAGACACATAGACCAATGGTCCTGAATTAATGGTTCAGAAACAGACCCTCACATCTATGGTCAAGTGATTTTGTCAAGCCTGTCAAACCCAGCCAGCTGGGACTGAACAGTCTATTCAACTAATGGTGCCGAGAGAACTGGATATACATAATGAAAAGAAAGAGGACCCCTATCTCAAACCTTACACAAAAATTAACTCAAAATGGATCAAAGACCTAAATTCTTAGAAGAAAATGCAGGAAAATGTCTTCAAGACTTGGTGGTAGGTGGTGAATTCTTAAACCTTACACTGAAAGCATGAACAATGAAAGAAAACATGGATAAATGGGCCCTTCTCAAACATAAACAGTTTTGTGTCAAGAAGGTGGAAAGGCAGCCCCCTCAGTGGAAGAAAATATTTGTAAACCACGTATCCTATAAGGGTTTGATTTCCATTCTATATAAAGAAATCATACAACTCAACAATAAAAGAGCAAGCAATCCAATTAAAAAATGGGCAAATGATTTAAATAGACATTTCTCCAAAGAGGAAATACAAATGGCCAAAAAAATGTTCCATATCACTAGCTATTAGGGAAATGCAAATTAAAACGACAATGAGTTACATCTCACGCCTCATAGAATGACCATTATTTAAAAAACAGAAAACAATAAGTGCTGGAGAGAATGTGGAGAAATAGGAACTCTCCTTCACTGTTGGAATTGTAAAATGATGCAACCTCTGTGGAAGACGGTTTGGCAGTTCCTCAGGAAGCTAAATATAGAACTGCCATACAAGCAATTCCTAGTAGAGACTAGGAATATATCCAGAAGAACTGAAAACTATGACTTGAACAGACATCTGCACACGGATGTTCATAGCAGCATTATTCATAATTGCCCAAAGATGGAAACAATCCAAGTGCCCATCAACCAATGAATGGATAAACAAAATGTGGTATAGACATCTGATGAGATACTATGCTGCAGTGAGAAGAAATGAAATTGGACACATATGATAACATGGATGAATTAAGACATTATATTAGGTGAAGTAAGCCAGATATAAAAAGACAAATGTTGCATGGTCTCATTAATATGAGCTAAATACAAAGAATAAATGTGTGGAGTTAAAACCTAGAGTACAAGTTATCAGGAGATAGGAGGAGGGCTGAGAAGGGGTATTGATCCTTAATGTATGTAGAAGTTTTAATTAACTTGATTGTAAAAGTATGTAAATGGATAGAGTTGATGGTAACACTATAGTAAGTAGCAACTGGTTTATAAATGGGATTGTGGCTGAAAGGTTAGTCTAGGGATGTAAATGTCAATTGAAATACATCTAGAGAATAATCTAGGGACTAGATAACACAGTGAACCCAGAGGTGGATGAGATTTGTAGTTGATGGTACAGATGCAAGAGTGTCCTTCTGTGAGCTGGAGCGATGTGTGTCACATTGCAGAGTGGTGGGAATATGGAGAAGCATGGGGAAAATGCAATTGGTATGACGTGTGGACTGTGGTTAACAGCAATACTCTAATATTCTTGCATCAATGCCAAAGATGTACTGTGTTTATAATGGGGAGGGGGTATGGAAAAAGTGTGCCAAATGTACACCATGGACCATGGCTGGTGGTATTGTTCTGATGATATTATCTCATAATCAGTAACAAATGTTCTACCACAGTGTGGTGTATTGGTGAAGAGATGTTGTATGGGAATTCTACACATGTGCATGTTTGTTTTGTAAGAGCACAACTTATGTAATAAAAATATATTTTAAAAATATATTTTAAAAATAATAATAGGGTGGGTTGGAGGAAAAATACAATAAATGTAAGATATGGACTATAGTTAGTAATATTTTGATGATATTCTTTCATAATTTGTAACAAATCTTTCACAGCAATGTAAGGTGTTGGCGGTGGGGTGATGTAAGGGACCCCATAAGATGTTATGCATGTTTTTGTATAAGTTCACAACTTTTACTATATAATTATTTTTTTATGTATGTTCATGTATGAATGATATACTTCAATACAATTTTTTAAAAAATAATAGGTCTAAAAAAAACCCCTCCAGTCAATAATTGATAGTTAAATCAGGCAGAAAATCAATAAGCATGTAGTTGACCAGAACGGGGAAATCAAGTTGATAAAAATGACATTTATAGAATAGTCCATCCTTCAAAAAAATAACAAAATGCACTTTCTTCTCAAGATTTTATCAAACACTCACCAAGATATACCCCATTCTTGGCCATAAAATATATCATAACAATTTAATGTGATAGAAATATACAAAGTATCTTCTCAGCTGCAATAAAATTTAACTGAAAATCAATAACAGAAAGTTGGAAAATACCCTGAAGTCTTGGAAATTAAACAACATAGTTCTAAATAATTGGTCAAAGAAGAAAATTCAGGATAAATTAAAATTATTTTGAACTAAATGAAAATGAAATACAACCTACCAAATTTGTGGGTGCAGCAAAAGCAGTGCTTAGAGGTTAATTTACAGTAGTAAATGGATATAGAAGAGAAGAAACAAGTAAAATCAATTACCAAAGCTTCCTTCATAGGAAACTAGAGAAACTAATGAACAGTTACTAAATATTTGTTCAATGAATGAAAGAATGAAGATTTTCAATATAGGTTGAAATTTTTAGAGTAGACTTTATTGAAAAAGTGTGTGCCAGGAAGCTTGAATTATGAGTGAAGATTTTCATAAAAGTCCAAAAATAGTTCATTCTTAGTAGAAAGTGCACTGTATCATTTGGCTTTTGCCACATAACAAACCTCTCCAAAATTTAGTGACTTTAAACAACAAATGTTGCTTTAGCTCATGATTCTATGGGTGGACAATTTTGTATGGGCCCAGTTGAGAAGTTCTTCTGGTCTCGCCTGAGCTCCCTCATGCATCTGTGGCCAGCTAACATGTCTCCTGGGGCTTGTTTGTCTAAAATGGCTCAACCCTGATCCATGTAGCTTCTCATCCTCCAGCAGTCTAGGCTGAGCTTGATCATAATTTGTGAGGTTTCTAAGAGTAGAAGCACCCAAGACCTCTTTGTGTTTCAGCTACAGACCTTATACCATGTCAATTCCACTGCAATCTGTTAGTCAAAACAGATCACAAGACCAGCTTAGATTCAAGAGTGAAGAAACAAGAGTCCAATTGCAGAGACTGTGGATACAGAAAAGTGTGTAGAATTATGACCTTTTTTTTTTGCACACTACTACAATCTGCAATTTGATTCAGACAATAGTTTAAAGTTGTATTTATAGAAATGTTTGTATACAGCTTGGAGGATCGGGGAATGTTGGAGATTAGGAAGCAAAGATAATCATTTTTTCAGTGGCCTTGTTTTAAAGGTGACAAATATTTGACTCAGAAATGTTAATTGTATTTCTCAAGGTCTCACATCCATTTCTCAAGGTGAATTAAAATGGGATTGAAACCCTACACATAAATCTATTAGTCCAATGCCTGGAATGTCAAGTAAAAATCATTTTGATTTCACAGAGTACATTAATAAGAGATATGGGTAAGGGTGCATTTGTCTGTATATTATGTGTATTCAGGATAAACATACACATATATTTTCCCTCTCTTTTTCTCCCCCCTCTCCCGCCCCCATATACACACTCACAATAGGAAAAAGAAGCAAAAGAATCTCATTTTCCTTAGGCCTGATGGCCAATTTTAATTTGGCCCATCTCCCAATTTCTTTTATACCCTGAGCAGCAGTTATTCCCAGAGCTAATTCATAACATACACTGTTTAGCACATGCCATCTGCTTTTGAACCTGTGCGTGCACACAACACATGTCCTGTAAGGTAAGGAGTTTCTTATCTTGGCCTAGAGTAAATGTGGCTCCTGCCTTTCTTCAGGAAAAATTAAGAAATAAATAACCCAAATTCTCTCATAACAGTCATCTCAAGAGTGTCCAACCTTATTCTCTTCTTGTTTATGAAAGACACACTAGCTGTACTGTAGAAATGGCCTCATCAATGTATTATTCAGAATTCTTATTGTTTTGCACTGAAGGATGTTGTCACTTCAATTTAATAAAAATTCAGAATCATGGAATAGTACAAGTTAAGTACTAGCTACAAGATGTTTCTAAAAGAACTATGTTACTAATTTGAAGGTATTCAATAACTACTAATAGTTTGCAAAGTATAAGGTTACTGAGTCAAATAGCCATGGTGTTAAGTCCCATTTTCTGGATTTTTTACTTTGGAGAGCTTAGATAATTCATTTGATATCTCTGAGCCTCAGTTTTCTCACCTGTAAAAAAAGGGGGGAGATGATAACATTGTCACATCATATGGTTGTTGCAATCATTCTTAGATATAAATGCATGTGAAACATTTAGTTCAGTGCCTGTAAAAAGTAAACACTCAATAAATGTTAGTCAATTGTATAGTTACATTATCAAGCTCATAGAAAATTTTCTGTAAAAGATTATAAGAAAACCACTCTAATTGCTATATCTAACAGATTAGCTGTTTATGGGCTAAAGGGGATGGATATTGGAGAACAGAGGTCATCAAGAGCAAAGGGTGGGTCAACATGAGAAAAAATAATAATTTACCTTTGATATGCTAAGTACATGCAAGTTATTATACCAATGGTATCATATGTATTATTTTATAGAGTCCTTTTTTATAAATACTATTTTACAGATAGGAATACTGAGGCTCAGAAAGGTTAGATAAATTGCCTATGGTCATATTGGGTTAGGAATTAGGAGAGCTGGGATTTGCACCCAGACATGCCTAATTTCAAAGCCTTCACTTTTAAGAAAGATTGTAGATTAATATATTTTTTCATTTATTCAGATTACTTTCTGTGCCCTTTTGTCATATTTAATCTAGATCAAGCTGTCAGAATATGGGACCTGGGTCTGGACTCCCACACTTTGCTCGAATAAGTGTTGAGTTATATAATGTACAATGAAAACATTTGTTGAGTTTCCCATCTAAAATGACAGTGAAGTTCAAGAAGTCAAAAAATTGGACTGTTGTAATCTTTCCTTGAGATAGAGACCAGATAGGGAAATTGCATCTAAGACAATGCTGGTGAGTAAGTAGTAATGAAAAATGTCATAAGGGTCTGGAGATGTAGAGAATGATCTTGGGGGGCAGCAGCCTAAGATGAAATTTCTCAGTGTCAGTTTCATGAGTGATGGAAAGGATGTGGTAACTGGAAGATCTCAGGGTTAAGAGTGAATTATGTTACAATGTTCTGAGGACGGGACTGGAGGATGGTAAGTGCTGCTTTCTAGAGTTCCTACTCCAGGAAGACTTGCCTGTTTTACTTTGCTATAAGAGGTAGGAAAGAAACAACTGTTGTTCACTTGTATTTCCTCTATGGGGCATTTTTGTCCCCTTAGCTTCAAAGATCAATTAATGGAATCATGCCTTTGACAAGACTAAGAACTAAATATTTAAAAGATCTGCATACATAGTAGCTGCACTTTAAATACCTGTGGCTCATGATTAATGTGTTAATCTGGAAAGTGCAGAGGACTGGAATTAGGAAGTGCTAAAGTGCTGCCTCCTGTATACCAATTCACTTTAACTCTTTGATTTCTGTTTTCTCATCTCTATTTTGAGGCTTATAGGTTGTTTAGGATGAATAAAGATGGTAATAGATAATATGCTGTTTATATTGGCTATCTAAATCCTTTGAGTTATTAAAATATGTACATTTGTTTATATATTACTAGACAGAAGACTAAAGTCTACACACAATAGTTCCAATGCTTGGGCTCTAGGTGCAGATTACCAAAGACTGCCTCCATAACCCATTTGATAGAACTGCAATAACTGACAGCCACCTGCTTTCTAAGAAGCTCTGTTACCTCACTTTTGGAACCCTTTACAAGAGGAGTGGAAGCTGAAGTGTTGTTAACTTCCAGTATCCTGAGCCAGGAATTTAGTAGCCATCTTTAAATTTTCTTCTCCTCACAACCCATATCCGACCAATCAGCTACTCCTTGAATCTCTACATTTCTCTCCATCCCCACTGTCCCCATCCTAGTCTTCCTGACTTTGATAATGATCTTCAAACTTGACTATTTCCAGTCTCACTGCCCTGTACACACTTCCTTACATTGCACGAAGAGTGGTCATTTAAAAATACTATGAAAAACACCATGACCTTAGGGACACGAAAACTCCACAGCTTCTTTTTTTGTTGTTGTTTTAAGATAAAATCCAAAACACCTAAATATCCTTACAAGACCCTACATTGTCCCGTTCTTATTCCATCATTTCACCTCTCCATTTCACTCTTTGCTCCAGCTCTATTGACCTCTCTGTCCCATGAGCTTCTCATGCTTCCCCTTACTGTAATATTCTCCTCTCCCTAATCCCTTTACCCGCTGTTCTCTCGACCCTTCAGGTGTCAGTATAAATCTCACTTCTTCTTGGAATTCTTCACTGACCCCTAGACCTGATGAAGAACCTCTGTCATATCCTCTGATATTTTCCTATTTTGCTTTACCATAAGGCTCAGTACTTTGCACATATTAAGAACTCAAAAATTGCCTGCTGAAAGAATGAAGGAATACATGCATAAGCTGCATGGTTTTTAAGCAATAGTTTGCATTTCTCTCTTATAACAGAGATTATCCATGCTTCACAGAACACCATGTCTTCTGCTTCTAGCAGATTTCCTTGTTCTCAAAAATAGAATGAATGAATGAATGAGTTTCTATAAACCAGACTCAACAACGGACTTCATTAATTCAATTCTCCCTTTTCAGTGAGCCATGAAATATGCTCAAGTACAGACCAAAGTGATTATCGGTGATACAAGAGCAGACATTTTTGGCTCTAGTGGCCAAGCTGAGAGGGAAGAGACTTGGGTCTCCATGATAAGCAGAAAAAAAGCACATGAGGCTCTTTTATTTGCCTTCCCTGACCTCACTTTTTATCTCTGGCTTCTCAAATTTGAGCTCTGGAAAGATCTGGCTGCCTAGAATGATGTAAGGCTGTGAGTTAATTTATAAGATTGTAAACAGCTAGAAAGTTGGTTTAATTGAAAGATATAATTACCAGGTATTGAAGGTAAAGGGGCTCATTAATTTCACAGACACTCTGTTGACTGAACTGTCCTCATTTTAATTTTTCACAACATATCAAGGAGGGTGACACCTGTGGGTCATGAGACTATGAGACTGGACCAATCCTGGGCTTGCAGGCACTTAAGATTCCATTCCAGGGGCAGGCCATCTTCCAGAAGTGGAAGGCCGAGTTGTTTGCTCCTGTTTAAAGCCCCTCCTTCTAAAATTATGAAATGGTCTTCCATTGCCCTCTTAAGTTCTCTGAAAGCTTTCATAATTTGGCACCTGCCTACTTCCCCTGCCTCTACTTTCTATATCCTACCTCATCCCTGTGCTGTCTGCTGCAGACATTGTGAACTAATAATAACACTGATAATAATTATTGTCATCAAAATTATTTTATCATTATTACTGTTATTAATATTTACCACACTCTTATGATGCACAAAGCATTCATATGCATTAGCTCATGTTGTCTTTCCAATGACCTGTAGTAGGTACTGCTTCCATTTTAAAGATGACAAATCTATGACTTGGAACAGTCAAATTTCTTGCCCCAACCAAGTAGATAATGAAAGCAAAACTTGGACTATACTGCAGGTCTGTCTGACTCCAAAACCTCCCTCTTAAATGCTGATTTTGGTTTGTTGAATTCTACTGCCTCCCACATTCATTTGTGTGTTCTTTGAAGGAGTGGATCCTCAAGTGAATCTTGTGTCCGCTTAGTTCTAGGAGTGGCTGTACCACTGTCCTAGCCCAGCAGGAGATGCAAATTTTAGCACCTCTTGGAGGAAGTGGCTCAAAGGCCCATGGTCCTTGCAGAAAGCCCCCAGAGATGCTGGAAGTAGGGTCAGCACAGTCTATTTGAGGACAGGCTAAGCAGCAGGTTGGAAAAGGAGATTTGCATATTACTCTGCAAAACTTGGCTTTACAAGTGAGAAGTTCTCCAATCAGATATACGCTTGCCAACTACAAACATATCAATACCCTATGGGAGCGATGAGACCATTTCATATGCATATACTTGTGCACTGTTTTTGATATTTATCTTCAATCTAGAAAACTGAGAATAAAAGAATAGCAATAATAACAATAATGAGAACAATGAAATAATATTAGTGGCTAATTATTACATGTTTATTATATGCCCAATACTATATAAATATTACCTCTAGACTCTCACAACTAGTAGCAATTAATATTAGCTTCATTTGATGGAGAAAGAAACTGAAAAGTAATTTTCCCAAGGTTAGCTATTACCTGAAAGAGCAGGAATTCTGCTTTTCTAATTCAAAACCTTTTAATATATATTTCTTTCAATAACTACCTCATGACTGCAGCATCTTTTACCTTACTTTTTAATTTATTTTTTAAATGTAGTTTTTGATTGCAGGTATATTTCACATGGAAAAACTGAGGGTTTATAGCCAAAATAGGAAGGCTATTTATTACAAGGGAAAATATGACCTTGAGTTTGTATGTCCCTGATGTTGCTGGCCCAAATTACCCACATACTCCAGACCACAGGGGAGGCTGACAGTTCAATTATCCAAATATGGGGGGGAAATAGCACTGATTAAGTAGGAATCTTAGGGAGTAGTTAATTACATTTCCTGGATAACTGAAGACATTTTGTGTTTCAGCCCATCTTAATGAAAATCTAAATATATCAGGCCCCATTCGGAGAACATATCACAGTGTATTTCTATGTCCTTGAAGCTTATTTAATCAGGTTTTGCTGAACACACATACTGCCTTCTTCAGAGTCCCTATTATTATTGTAGTATTTAGTAATGATTCCTGATTCCAGAGAAGAGATTGTTTCATGTTGTTTTAATCAGACTGTGATATGACATTGCAACATTTGAAAACATATATCATACCAGGACATCTTAATCCTATGATTGAAAATCCATAGACCTTCAATTTAATTCTTCTGAACCTCAAAGACATCTTTTTCTGAACTTCATTTATCTCTTATCCTGAACCTCATTTATACCAGTTTGGGGCAGTAGATACAGAATTGTGAATGACTTCCTGGAAAGCAGACTGAGCACAGAGAATCTCCAGTTGTTGAAAACTGCTAAATCCCTGAAGTTGATTTATGCAATAGATTCTTGGCATTTGCACACTTACTTTGATTTTTTTTCTTGTTGTTTTGTTTTTAATTTTACTTTTCCTCAGCCAGCAGTATATCTACAGGACATGTTAGTTTCTGTAGTTGTAACCCAAATGTCTCACACCCCATAATTAATGAATACAAATATGATATTAATATCAGTGCCCAAATCCCAATCATTCTGAATCTACTTTACTGCATTGCCCAGACCCTCTATCCCTGGTGGTGATGCTTCAAATGGGTTTGGGGCAAATCACCTATTCTCCCTCTTTTTTGAGGCATCTTCTCACTGTCACTGTTCCACCAGACATAGCCACCTTTACCTGATGATTATCCCAAGCTCACAAAGGGATCCAGCTGCACCTTAGTCCCCTGGTACAGAAAGGACCTGCCCAAGACAGCCCCAGGAATTCAGCACCCTGTCAGTGGGCCTTACCTTGGAATAAATGATAACCTATCCTCCCAATGTATAAGAGTTGGAATCATTTGTAATTTTCCTACACAGGGTTCTTATGCCCCTTTTATTTGAACCAATAATTAGCACTATACCCATTAAATATATCCCAGAGACTTAAATATTCCAGCTTTTCATATGCCAGTTGAACCCTGAATCTCAGCAGAGTTGCAGCCAACACCTACTCTCCAGTTCATCAGACTTGCCCAGGACAGCAAACAAAATGATGATGATGGACAACGCCATTCAACAAAAGAGAGAGTATCTACAACTGCAAGCAAGACAGTTCCATCCATCTGCTCCGTGTCATCTAAGCCCCCTCTCAATTGGAAGCAGAGTGGGCATCACTATCCCCAAATCCTCAAGACTAAGGAATGAACAAACATAAGGGTGGAATGCAACTGTGGACTAAAGTAGACTTATCAATATTCTAGTAATGGAAGAACTTGTAACATTGATATAAAGGCAGTGGTTACCAGAGATTGAGGGGAGGGAGAGGGAAGAATAACTGTAAGATGGGGCATATTTGGGACATTGGAATTGTTCTGCATGACATTGCAATGATGGATATAGACCATTATACATTTTGTCAAAACCTATAAAATTGTGCAGTGCAAAGTGTAAAGCACAATGTAAACTACAGACCATGGTTAGTAGCAATGCTTCAATATGTGTTCATCAAATGTAACACTAATGAAAGATGTTGTTAATGGGGGAAAGTGTGGGAGGGGCAGGGGGTGGGGTAAGTGGGAATCCCCTATATTTTCGATGCAACATTTATGTAATCTAAAGCTTCTTTAAAAATAAAATAAAAAACTGCAATGAGATATCATTTCATACCTACTAGAATGGACACTATTTAAAAAAAAAACCAGAAACTTCATGTATTGGAGAAGATGTGGAGAAATAGGAGCACTTATTCGCTGTTGGTGGGAATGTAGAATGGTACAGTCACTTTGGAAGACAGTGTGGTGGTTCCTCAGGAAGCTAATTATAGAAGTGCCATAAGATCCAGCAATCCTGCTCCTATGTATACACTCAGAAGAACAGACATTTGCTCACCAATGTTCATAGCAGCATTATTCACAATTGCCAAAAGATGAAAACAACCCAAAAGTCTATCAATTGATGGATAAATAAAATGTGCTATATACATATGATAGAATATTATTCAACTTAAAGAATAAATGAAGTCTTGATGCACACAAAAACATGGATGAAACTTGAGGACATTAGTGAAATGTCAGACACAAATGGACAAATATTATATGATCTCACTAATATGAACTAATTATAATGAGCAAACTCATGGAGTTAATATGAAGAATAGAGGGCACATGAACATAGGGTAGAGTTTGGGGAAAAGATGATTAATGTATACACAACTTGAAATAAGTTTGATTGTAAATGTTTGGAAATGGATAGAGGTGATGGTAAAACATATTGAGAGTAATTAACAGCACTGATATGTGAGTGTGATTGTGGTTGAAAGGGAAAGTTTGTGGTCCTGTATGTCACTAGAAACAAAGCTGAAGGATGAAATATAGGACTGTATAACATAGTTAACTCTGTTGTATGCAATGAGTGTGGTCAATGGTACAAATATAAGAATGTTTTTCCATGAATTAGAATAAATCTATGTTACTATTACAAGGTGTTAACAGTAGAGTGGTACATGGGCAAAAATATACCTAAAGCAATCTATGGACTGTAGTGAATAGTAATACATTCATATTCTTCCATCCATTGGAAAACAAACAAACACCATTAAGCTAAGTGGATAAGTGGAAGAAATCAGATACAAAGTACTACATATTTTTGACTCCATTTTTCTAAAATATAAATACAGATAAATTTATAAAGATGGAAAAAAATAAAAAGGACCTGCCCCCAATTCAAACTTCACCAGATGGGCTTCAAAGCAGAGTTGCGTGAGCCCAGAGCCTCACAAGTACTGCTTAAGCATCATTGCCTCCACTATTTACTCATTCAGAGGGTAGGAAGAACATAAGTCATCTCCTCTATTGTCCTTTACTTCCCTAGAAGTTTCTGGGGGAGGGAAATACAAAAACAAGAAATAAACCGAAAAAGCAAAACTTCCTTCCTCATTTAGCCCTTGTCACTGGTTGTGTTTTTCAGAAGGAGAGGCTGAGATGGAGTCTGGAAAGCATGGTCTTAGGAACCAAAACCTGTGAAAGAAAGAGGGAAGAAGCAGGATTGGGCAAAGGAAGAAGTAGAACTGTGATGAAGGCCCAGTGAAGCCTCCATCAAAACAGGAGGGTGCACTGGAGAGAGTATGTGTATGTCCCACCACAATGTCCCACATTGGGCTAAAACAGTCAGTCCTTTATAGCCCCACCTCCCTCAGTCACTGTTTGTGGGCTGATCCAGGAAGGGCGTGGCTTCAGCCAGGCAGGTCTCTCCAGTTGAGGCAGACAGATCCTGAAGGACCTGACAGCTCGAGGTTATCTGGGGCCCCATTCCCTGCAACAGGCAGCCACACATTCTGTAAAGAGGGATCTGGGCTGTGTCCAACACATCTCACCCCCACAAAAGCTCCATACATCTCTTTGGATATAAATAAATACATGGGCAGTTGAATGATGCCCAAGTCTTCTCATAGAAGCATCTGAGCTCTCTAGCTCCCCTCCAGGCAAGGAAATTATTGCTCGTATATTGAATTTAAGTAGATAAATAGAAAGGGCATATCTGTGAAGAACACAAACAGTGGGCGGTATTCTTGATATTTATATCATGTGAGAGGACTCAAACCTTCTCACTAATCAACCCAGAACCAGGATTCTTCCTGCTCCACTCACACACAGAGAGGATCCAGAAAGAAGTGTTCCACATACCAGGCTGTGTCAGATGCACACAGATCAAGACTGGAGAGTTAGAGCATGCAGCATAAATATACCAAACTTGGGAGCTCAAGTGGCCAGAGATAGATTGCTAAGTCAAGTCATGGATATCTACAATCAGAATTAAGAGGGACAGAAACTCATTCCAAGATGGTGACTCATTACTTGAAGTAACATAAGGCTAGAAAGGCAAATTCTAACAGGAAGATGACGTGGATTCTTTAGCATAGGACCCTGAGTTTCTGGTGATATTTTCATAAAGTAGCAGTGGTTTGGTTTTCTAACATTTATTGGGTAAATATTATGTATCTGACACTACGTTGAATCCATTCTACATATTATCGTAATAATTCTTTTTTTTCTTTTCTTTATTAGAGAAATGGGTTTATAGAACTATCATGCATAAATACAAGATTCCCATACACCACCCCACCACCAACACCTTGCAATGGTGTGGAACATTTGTTACAAATGATGATAGTTCATTTTTATAATTGTACTATTAAATAAAGTCCCTGGTGTAACTTAGGGTTCACTGTGTAGTGTAGTTCCATGGATTTTAATTTTCTTTTGCTCTGTTACCATACATATAACATTTCCCCTTTTAATCACATTCAGATATATATTTCAGTGTTGCTAACTGCGTTCACAATGTTGTCCTTCTATTACCACCTTCCATTACCAAAACATTGTAATCATTCCAAATAGGAACCTGTACACTTTAAGCCTGAACTTCCCATTCCTCATCCCCACACCCATCCACTGGTAACCTATATTCTAGGTTCTGACTTCATAAGTTTGCTTTTTCTAACTGTTTCAAATCAATGAGAGTTATGCAATATTTGTCCTTTTGTGTTCTGGCCAATTTAACTCAACATGATGTCTTCAAGGTTTATCCATGTTGTCAAATATGTCAGGAGTTCATTCCTTTTTACTGCTGAATTATATTCCATTGTATGTATATACCACATTCTATTTATCCATTCATCAATTGATGGACACTTGGGTTGTTTCCATCTTTTGGCAACTGTGAATAATGCTGCTATGAATATCAGTGTGTAAATGTCTGCTCAAGTCTCTGCTTTCAATTCTTTTGGGTGTACACATCGTAGTGGTGTTGCCCAGTCATATGGTAGTTCTGTACTTAGCTTTCTGAGGAACCACCAAACTGTCTTCCACAGCAGCTGCACCATTTTATATTGCCACCAACAACGAATGAGTGTTCCTATTTCTCTATATCGTCTCTAAAACTTGTTATATTCAATTTTTTAACTACCAGTCATTCTATTGGGTATGAAATGGTATCTCATTGTGATTTTTTTTTGCATTTTCCTGATGGCTAATAATGTTGAACATCTTTTCATGTGCTTTCTGTTCATTTGTATATCTTCTTTGGAGAGAAGTCTATTCAAGTCTTTTGGCCATTTTTAATTTGGGTTGTTCTTCTTTTTCTTCTTAAATTGAAGGAGTCCTCTTTTTTTCAAACTTTATTTCACATTCACAAAATAAAATAAACAAAAGGCAACTTAGCAAGTTATAAAAACATTACTCAAAAAAAGTTCTGTCCAGGCACTTTTTTCTCATCTAATCCTAAAAACACACTTAATTGTTCATCCAATGTTCAGAAAGATAAACAGATGAGCACAGATTGGTTATATGACATGATCAAGGGCTCCTTGTTAATGAAGAAAATGAAGAAGAGAAAAAAATGCTTAATCATATTCATATCTCATAAAACTAAGCCCCATTTCTTTGTTTTTTTTTACCATTAAGATTAATGTAGTACTTTCTTTGCTTTTGCTACAAAAATATTACAATATTATTGTTAATTATAGTCTATAAGTTACATTGGTTATATTTTCCCATGTATCACCATATTTTTAACACCTTGTAGTATAAGAACATTACTATATATTATTAACCACAATCCTCATCTGCCACAAACATCACTGTTATATATTCCCTATATTATAGTCCACTTATCCTGAAGGTCCTGAAGATGCTTCAATACCTGTTCTTCTAGGAGTTTGATAGCTCTAGCTTTTGTATTTAGGTCTTTAATCAATTTTGAGTTGATTTTTATATATGGTGTGAGGTAAGAGTCCTCCTTCTTGTTTTTGTTGTTGTTGTTGTTGTTGTTGTTGTGAATGGAGACCGAGTTTTCCCAGCACTGTTTGTTGAAGAGACGATTCTTTCCCAATTAAGTGGCTTTTACCACCTTGTCAAAAATCTGTTGGCCATAAATGTGGAGGTTGATTTCTGAGCTCTCAATGTGATTCCATTGGTCTATATGTCTGTCCTTGTGCCAGCACCATGCTGTTTTCATTACTGTGGCTTTGTAATAAGTTTTAAGATCTGGAAATATACCATGTATGATTTAAATGTCCCTTTAATTTATTGAGGTTTGTTTTGTGACCCAATATACATCTATCCTGGATAATGAGCCATGTGAACTAGAGAAGAATGTACATTCTACTGCTGTTGGATGACATGTTCCAGTTGTCTGTTAGGTCTGGTTGGTTTAGAGTATTATTCAAGTTTTGCACTTTCTTATTGATTCTGACTAGATGTTATATCCATTAATAAGAGTGATATATTAAAGTCTCTTACTATTAATGTGGAATCATTAATTTCTCCCATCAAATCTGTCAGTATATGCTTCATATATTTTAGGTCTCTGCTGTTAGGTGAATATGTATTAATAATTTTACATCTTCCTCTTTACTTTATCAGTATATAATGGCCATCTTTATCCCTCATAACTGTTTTTGTCTTAAAGTCTATTTTATCCAATGTTAGTATAGCCACCCCAGTTCTCTTTTTGTAACTACTTGCATGGTTCCACCCTCAAACTATTTGTATCTTTGAATTTAAGGTGAGTCTCCTACAGACTGCCTATAGTTGGGTCATGCTGTTTTTATCCATTCTGCCAATCTCTGCCTTTTGACTGGAGAGTTTAATCTATTTGCATTTAAAGTCATAACTAACAATACTGGATTTTCTTCTGTAATTTTGCTATTTAGCTTTTTGAAGTCTTATACTGTTTTTTTGTCCCTCACTTCTGTTAATGCCTATTTTTATATTTATTTGATTTTTCATGTTGTAGCATATTGAATGCCTTCTCATTTCTCTCTCAATAAATTTTTCATGTATTTTCTTTGTGGTTACCATGGGGTTAAAATTTAACATCCTAAATATATAACAATCATATATGGTTTGATACCAACTTAACTTTAATAGCAGGCACATATTTTTTGTGTACATTGTATGTCCAAAAACATAGATTTATCATTACTTTTTAGGCATTTGTATTTTAGCACCTGTAAGAAGTAGAAGGTAGAGTTACATACCAAAAAATATACTAGAATAATACTCACATTTATAACAATCCAAATGGCTACCTTTACCACAGGTCTTTATTTTTTTATGCTACTTTGACCAACCACCATCTAGTGTCCTTTCCTTCCAGTCTAAAGAACACCCATTTGCATTTCTTGTAGGGCAGGTCTAATGGTGATGAACTCCCTCAACTTTTGTTTATCTGAAAAAGTCTTAATCTCACTCTCATTTTTGAAAGAAAGTCTCACCAGATATAAAATTCTTGACTGGCAATTATTTTCTTTCAGCACTTTTAAGTATTTCAACCCACTGCTTTCTTGCTTCAGTGGTTTCTGGTAAGAAATTGGCACTTAATCTAATTGAGACTCCCTTGTAACACATTGCTTTTCTCTTGCAGCTTTCAGAACACTTTCCTTGTCCTTGCATTCAGTAGTGTAATCAGTATATGACAGGGTATATTTTTATTCACTTTTATACTGTTTCATATTCTCTGGGCTTCGTGGATGTGCATAGTTCCTTTCTTTTGGGTGGGCCATCATTTCCTGTTTCTTTGTTTGCCATGTGCTCTTCTGTTGCACACTGTACATTTTAATATTTTGAAATGCTAACTCTGAGATTTATTCCCTGAGATGTCTGTTTCTTGGTTTTATGACAAGGTGGTGATAAGTCAGAGATTTTCTAGAGCTTCAGTCCTCCTATCAAGAAGGTCTGCTCAAAGTGAATGCAGGATGTAGGGCTTTCCCTATTTCTGTACCTCTGTATTGTCCTGGGCTTTTGCTTAATAGCTATTTTGGAGTACCCCTGTTCACAAAGTTTGGTTGTCTCCTCTGTTTCCCAGGAAACAGACCTCCCTTCCCCAGGTGTTTGAAGTTGGCAGACCTTTGTGCCAAACTATCTGCCATTATGGTTCTTTATGCTCCTTTTGTTGTTTCAAGCTGCTTTTGCCTGAAATGCTAATTCTGGGTAGAGGGCACAGTGGAGAGCTCTTTCCTAAGTCACCTTTTCCATCCAAAACAGGGCCAGGTACCCATGAAATGAGCACAGACCAGTTCCAAAGTGCCTTGGGGAGGGGATCAGGAAGGGCACCAGGAGCTTCTCCAATGCCTCCCCAAAGCTGAGCTTTCCTGGCCTCCCCAGCAAATGCAACCCTTCTGTCAGCTGTCCTCCGCTGCCCTGAGGAAGCACAGTGTATTTACGTCTCCACCACCACTACTACCCCTGTCTTTGGCAAGTTGAAGCAATAGGTGCCACTGACTTTGTCTGGGATGGGGTGAAACAATAGCTGCCTTCAGAACAGGGCCCCCAGTGATCCAAATTCATTAATCAAAAGCTGTGATCAGTGATCAGCTTTGGCCACCCATGTTCTGGGAGAAGAGGATTTTTATGTCCCTTTCTTTCACCAGCAAGGTAGCCAGCGCCTGGTCCCCAATGTGGCGTGCCATGAGCTTGGGGAATGGGTGCCAGTAGTGGACACAGAGAGAGAGAGAGAGCAATTTACTGTTCTTTGCTGTAATTTATCAGCCTCTTCCTCCTGCTCTTCCCTGGATGCTGTACAGTGTTATTCTGGCCTCCAGAGTCCCCAAATAGTTGTTTCAGATAGTTGTTGCCTGTTTAATAGCTGTTTTGGTAGAAAAACTGAGTCCTGGAGCTCCCTACATCTTCCCACAATCCTCTCCATATTATTGTAATCATTCTTAAAATAAATCTATTACTTAGGAGTTATCATTGTATTGTTGGAGAAATTTATTTTTATTCATATTAAGATTTTTTTCCTAAGTTAACAGCTAGTAAATGGTGGGGTCTACTGCATCCAGAAAGTAGAACAAATATTGATAGTTGTGAGTCATGGAGAATCCAATTTGGGCTAAGAAACAAGAAAAATTATAATGATGAGTTGTCCAAACACGAAATTGGTTCTCTTAGTGTAGATCTCTTCATCACTGGAAGGGTTCCAGTAAAAACTAGGTGGCCATCTGTCAGGCACATTGCTGAGGGGAAATCTGACCAGCTGGGAGACTGAACTTAGTGATTTTACAGTGACCTTTACAATCCTGATGCTCCAGTTCCAAATTTCTGGTAACCCCTGGGATTTCCATTCCAACCTTGTTTCTGGCTTTTTATACAGTTGACTTGCTTCTCCAATATTTTTACTTTCCCTTAATTTACAGTGCACATTTCCAGTTAAGAACAGAAGTTGGATAACTTATACTTTAATATAATTTTCAGTAGAAATAGATGTGCCACTATCACTTTTCCATCATAACCAAGATAAAGCTGGACTATTCCAGGGTCTATTTCAGACCAGTGTCACATTCAGAAGAAACTATAATTTCATATCCAAAAATATTTGAAAATTAAAAAGGCTATTTAGAGCTTAATTTTAAAAAGATTCCAAGCATTAAGAGAAACTCCTCAAAATACTTTTTCTTAAGATATTTTCCTTATACTTCAAAAGGATGACAACTGTTCCCTAAATATTTTCTCTTTTCAAAAGTACCCAAACTCGTGAAAATCTAGCTCATGCTGGACTTCCTCCCTCTTTTATGTATCTATTATTTTATCCTAAGAATACCTTTTTGCCCTTTCAGCTTTAAAACAGTTTGATCTCTCCTCTTCTTCCAGTTCTTCATGCCACCAAGTAACCCTGAGCATCACTTTATTAAAAGGCAAGAAAGAAGGGACGTTCTCAATATTCACATCTTATTATAAAACTTCAGCATAACCTTTAAGAACCCAACCAAAGAGAGGGGACACTTCTATTTGTAGTAGATCCTTCTCATCCATAGCCTGAACCCCTCTTTCCCAATCTTTCTTCTCATCATCCTACAGTGTCCAGTGGGATTTTCTTAGTGCTGACCTGTGATGGTATCCATTAAAGTTACTTCTAACAAACCTAGGTGTGAGTAAGTTATACCTGCCCAGAGTAGAGTGCATGTCAGTTTTTGGATTTAATCACTTCCTAATTCTTGTTCTATTTCTCCTGAGAAGGATGAAGATGGAATGTTAATCAAGTTTGTTGCTCCAAAATTAGGGGGAATCACTTGATGTTCCTTTTCATCTCAGTGTATCCCTGACATTTTCCCTTCCACACTGGGGTCTACAGAGTGATAGGCAACATCCTCCCTTGGGGGTGATTTTCTCATAGTGGAAGCAACTTAAGAGACCCAACTTCTGGCTCTCCTGAAGCACAAGCCGATGGAGTTGAAACCATTTATCCATGGCTATCTGGGCTACAGCACGCCTATAGTACTTCCTCATTCCTCATGCCCAGATTTTCACACCTCATCTGGAGCCTCAATCTTAGTTGTGCTATTTGTTATGTTCCTAGGGAGACAACTTGACCACCATTTTTTGTTCCTTTTTGCCTTTCTTTAATTAGCTTTACTAACAGCATGAATCCAGGCATCTCCTCATATAAGTGGTGAAGTCTGAAATAGTTTTTTAACTCTTGGTTATAAATGGTTACTGCACTGACCTGATCTAGGAGTTTCTGATCCTCCAAGCCACCTTTTACCTTTACCACCTGCTGCCCTGTTAGCAGCTACAGAGGTCCCTCCAGGCTGCATAAATATTCAGATCTCAAATCCCCCTCCTGTCAGTGAGCAGCCATCAACTAGATACAAACATTACAGCCACTCTTCACTCTTTTTAGGAGGCTCAGTCAGGCAGTCTACAACCTAAACAGATGTGCATAAATACATCCTAATCCTGGACTTTATAGACTCACTTAAATGCCAACATCTCTCCTCCTTCTTCTACCTCTTAGTTTATGCAAATATATCCACAATTCAATGTTTCATTTGTTTGTTTTTTTGTCTCTTACTGTTTTTAAAGTTATCCCTGCATATCTTCAAGGTTTTGGAATAAGAACCAAGCCATGGATTTTTTCTACAATAAAAATTACATGATTAAATATTAATCCTGACACAGGGTGTCATATCTTCCTATTTAATAGCTAAAGTCCTGCTGCTTTGTGGCCCTATCAAAAACAGTTTATAATTCACTGAGCCAACTTTGAAATTAGGAAATTCTTCATGTATTTTTTAAACTTTAGGTGAGTCACATAGTTTTAAATAATGTGTGTAAAGTAAGACAAATTGATAGTTTATGTGATGGTACTTCTAATTTGCAGAGTTCAAATTCACATAAAATGTTATCATATCATAGCCTGTAATACTGGTTCCAAAATTTGCTTGATCAAGAGTCCCAGAGCTAGAACTTAATTCTAGAGGATTTTGACTCAACCATTTGGTCCAGGTAAAAGCCTTGAATTATTCTATTATGTCTTCCAATAACTACCTATCCTCTTTGAGAAAAATCTATAATTTTTTTAAAAAAATATTGAGCATCCATAGAAGCTAGTTTTTACATACTAGTGTGTATGTGTGTGTAAGAATTCACTATGGCAGCCATGGAAATGCATGGCCCAGATCTCCTGCTGTGGGTTGCGTAGGTGACAGACAGCCCCAGCTCCTGCCTCTCTAGATCCATCACCTCTGAGGTCATGCTTCCTTTGTGATGCTCCCAGGCAGTGAACTCAGCACAGTGAAGGTACTGATACCAGCTCATTCCTGTTAGGTGCAGGACTTCTTTAACTGGTGATTTTTGTCTTTCTTAAAAACATCACTGTAGTATGAGAATATTCTACTCAATCCTCCATTCTTCCTCCTCTCCTTCATAGATTTAAGTCCTGCATCCCCCCCTTTTCCTGTCACCCCTTTATCCTTTACAGGCATTCACCCCCATAAATCTTTTACACGTTTGATCCTGTCTTGGCATCTGATACGTCACACTAACATTTTTTGACTTCAGGGTACATCAATTTTTAAACTACACTGCCAAAAGATTATAATTCTGATCTCAGAATGGGGTCTACAGTTTCCTTGTGGCAAGGAGGAGGCATCTCAGGAACATCGCTGCTCATACCGAATCTACATCTGTCTCCTCTGCCATAAGTCCATTATTCTGGTGGCCACGATGAAAATACGCTCTTGGCTCAGTTGCAGGGGTGAAGATTTAATATGAGTTGATGCAGAGCATTACACCTTAGATCCTAAAACCCCAAATATGTCTTCCAAAATGAAACCAAATAGTGTTTGGCTACCCTATGGCCCATTCTAGTACAGTGTTATATTCGTAAGGATATCTGGTCTGACATCCAAAAAAAAAAATTTTTTTTTGAAAAGAAACATTCCACCTTATTTTGTAGTCATATCTAATACTTCAAATGAGGAGTTAAAAAAATATATAGCAAAATTTCTTGAAATTCCAATTCTTTAAATTTCCCAGAAATTACTAGATACCCCTTCTTTCTTTCAACATGCTAAAATTCTCCCATCCTCACCCAGCCCATGTTGGCACATATTGTTCTCAGACCCTCCACACATACCTCTTAACCCTTCCTTTTCTCCCAAGTGAAGCTTTGTCCTTTCTAATGTGAATAAAGGTACCATTTTGTTTCTCCATTTATTCCTTCACTTATTGGCTCTTTCCCTTGGGAGAAAGAGAAAACGAGGAAGAATGTGAACGTTACGTATTAGCAATTGTGTTTGTTCCTGTTACCCCTTCGCACAGATAAATGGTGCTTCCACATTCCAAGTGCTTTCCCTGCAGCATCTTTCTCACACTCCAGGTACTCTTTAGGCCTGTGAGAAACTCAGGCTGACTTTTGAGTCCTTTCAAGTAAGGGACTGATGAAAGTAGCCAAAACATTAGCAATTCAGCACCTTTCATGTTGAAAAATCCCTTCATCCAAGAAACTTTAGGAGGCAGCAAAATGCCTGGCCTTGTGTCTAATTCACAGTGATCTCTCATTCACACTAGTGAGGTCTGGCAGCTCAGTCAGGGGTTGGCTAAGGCTAGAAGTGAAAGAAATACATCCCTGCAGGCTGGTCACGGACTTCATCCTGCTGTCCCTCCCTACTTCCCACCCCATAATCAATCCTGGCCACCCCTGCCTGCTTGCTACTGCTTGGCCTGAATTGGTATTCTTCCTGCCTTACCAGGCTGCACTTAGATTTATGATTTATTTAGAATTGGATTACATCAAGGCTCAAGGCCAAGGCTCTATAATCTGTCACCGTCTCCACCGTGGCCAAACACAAACATTTGTTTTAGCTGCATCAGCATCCCTAAACCCTTTTCGAAGGATACCCATGTTAATCGCTATAGCAACTGCATCTTCATGTGTTTTTTCTTCGCCAACTCCAGCTTCTTTTCTTCCTTCCTTCCCCATTCCAAAAAAAAGTACTGACTCCATCAAGTGATAGCTATTCATAATTTAACGGAGTGGTGGCAAGTCTAAATTATGCTATTGAAATACATCACAGCCAGAGTTGCTTTGCTATTTGTTTTTGTGCTGAATAGGAGCAAGTGCTTTAAGTTATGGGTCTCACACACATATAAAGAAGAGGAGGGAGACATAAGTAATTGTTGCCAATATTGATGATGGCCCCTTGCCCATTGAGTAAAGTCTCAATCAGTAAAATTAGGGTGCTTCTGTAGCTGGAGAGCATGCCTTTTATACCTTATTATTGTTTATTAATAATAGAAGAAAGAGCCATATTTGATATTTCTATAGCTCATCACAGTTAACAAAGGCTAAGCATTACCTCTTCTAAACTTTATACTACTCTACTATATGAGGACATTTATGCTCAGTTTTATGGAAAAGGAAACTTAGATTCAGAGAAGTGAAGCAGTGAGTCTAAGCTCACAAAGTGGGGAGGATTGAATTGTGTATTCCAGTTTGGAAATGTTCTTGGTCTTGATTCACCTTCTGGTGGTTGTGGACCTGCTATAAATAAATAAGCTGTTACTTCAGTTAAAGTGTGGTCCCACTCAATCAAATTGGGCTTTAATCCATTTTACTGGAGTCCTGTTAGGTAGAGTGAAACCCAGACAGAGAAAGAAGTCAGGCAAGGCTGCCAGGTGCATTGCCATGTGACAGAAATGCCAAGGACCAAGGATTGCAGGTAGCCAGCCCAAGAATGTCAAAATCTTTAGAAAGAAAGGAGTCATTTGGCTGAAGCTTCGATTTTAGACTTCTAACTTCAAAACTGTGAGTCAATAATTCCCATTGTTTAAAAAAATTCATGGTATGGTATTTGTTTTAGCAGCTGGGAAACTAAAACACAGAGTTAGTAAGGGACAGGCAGAAAACTGAAAGCAGATTTTCAGAAGGAGCTGAAATCTTCTATAACATGATTCCCCCCTTAACAAAGGAAACATGTATGTGGACTAATTAACTTACTCATTAATTTCAAACTAACTTACTGAAGGGCATGAGGAGTATATTTTAATGAGATATGGCTCTTTTAAGCTACACAAAAGTGAAAGTACAATAGAGTAAGTGACCAACCCACTTGAAGACCCGAGCGCCATGCTTAGACATTGCAGAAATAAATCAACTGACAAACAATAAAGAAAATGAAAGGGATGGAGGAGATCTAGCATCTAGTCCAGTTCAGACATTAACTAGCTGTGAGTTATTTTGCCTCTCTGAGCCTTGATTTCTTCATGTGTAAAACATGGGAGTTGGACTAAATTCTCCTTAAGGAGTTGAAAAACTTCTAATACTCTCTAGTCTCTAATCCTTTCTTAAGTGTATGTTCCATGCATAACCTTGCCTTTGACACCCTGAAGACTGAAAGCAAGGAGAGAATGAGGTTTCTATGCCCCAGCATCTCATAATATCATTCAGACTCATAAGGCTGAGTTAGTGTCAAAAGCATACAACACAAAACAAGGCAATAGCAAACAGAACTTAAGTTTTAAGGTTCAAATAAAAATGACATAAGTGATCAAAGAAAGGGAGACTAGAATGATCAAGGAAAATGCTCCTGCTGAAAGAGAAATCTGAGAATGATGGAGGAGGATTTGAAAGGGAAGGAAAATGGAAGTCCATCATCAATGGGGAAGACGATGTAAATGGAATCTCCATAAACAGAGTGGATTAGGACACTTCTGTCTAGCCATGAGTCCTGACCTTTCTGTAGCACAGATTTCTACTTTATTGGACCAAAAGCAAGTAAAACGGGAATTGAAATGACCATTTTCCAGTTATTCAAAATTCAGCTTTCAGAAGTTTATACATGGGGAGGAATCAAAAGGGAAGAATAAGAATAGAATATAAAATTATAGCATAATATGGAAAGTTATGATTGGAAAGAATATTTAATATTATCTGACCCAATTAACTTAATGTTTCACTGGAAGGAAAAAGGCCCAGAAAAATGAAGTGACTCTCCAAAATCATCCGGTACCTCAACCACAGAGGTTGACCCACACTTTCTGGTCCCCATCCCAGTGCTCTTTTAGCTCTATGGAAGCAATGAAAGAAAACTGTAAAATATGATAGAAAGGAATGACTAAAAGGGAGGGAGAGGGTAAGAGAAGAACCAGATAAAGATGCAAATGGGATCCTCTGTAGAAGTCTGCGCTCACTCAGGTATAGAAAGGCTGGTCAAACAAAGAAACTGGAACAATGCTCCTGCTCTCCCTTTATTATTTTGAGTTCTTCTTTAAATCCTTTGATTGGTAATAAAGAGAAGAGATCACCAAAGTTAACGCTTTGGTCTGTCTGTCTGCTTCTGTCTATGTTGGACACCAGATTTGGTTACTTTAGGTGGTGCAAGCACTTGGAATAAGAATCAAACTAGTTTTCAGCTAGTGGTGATCTAGGCCAGTGGTCTTCATTCTACACAGTACAATCACCTCAGTAGATTTCCCCCCTCAAGATGGCTCCCTTATTTGTTTGCTACTTTTTTGCTTGTTTTTGCTCATCATCTACTTGTTGTTTTTGCTCATTGTCTGCTTTGTCTGTTTTTTTTTTTTTCTTTAGGAGGCACTGGGAAATGAACCCAGGACCACCTATGTAGGAGGTGGGTGCACCACTGCTTGAGCCACATCTTCTCTCTGCTCATTTGTTTTTGCTCATTGTTTGAGTATTGCCTTGCTCGTTGTTTTTGCTCATTATCTGCTTGTTGTTTTTCTCAATGTCTGCTCATTGTCTGCTCTTTGTTTGTTTGTCTTCTTTAGGAGGCACCACGAACAAAACCCAGGACTTCCCATATGGGAGGTAGGCACTCAACTGCTCCTCCCACCTCAGGAGATCCAAGATCTGTATGCCTTATTTCCAAAGATTCTAATTTAAATGTTCTCGTGTGGGGATCAAGATTAGTGGGTTGTTGTTTTTTTCTGTTTCCTTTGGTTTGGTTTGTTCTGCAGATTATTTCAATGTACAACTAAGGCTAAGAACTTCTGATTTAGCGGAAAAATTACAAAATTCAGAGTTATCTTAATTAGAATCAATGTATGATTACCCCAGACAGTATATCTAGAACAAGAGCCAACAGTTAAAATGAACAGAAATGAGGGTCCAGAATTAGAAGAGAGCACTGGCAATTCACTCTCACACTGGGAAAAGAAAGGATTTTAGGGAGCTGTGCACCCACATCCTATGCAACCCTTAACAGCTAACCTGTAACTCCCTTCCAGAGGTGAGTGGTATCCTAAGAAGAGAACATAAGAAACAAACACCAAAACTTCCAGAAAATATTCCCTATTGGAGACAAAATCCTTATTAGGAAGCACTATTGGGATCAGTCCCCATTTGTTGTTAGCATTCTGAATTGGAAGATGTGTGACCCACTGAAGTTCCTGTACCATTGGTACTGACTGGTTTGCTCAGCATAATGCTGAGTCCTATGGGTACATTAACTCGAAAACAATGCAAGCTTTACTAAGAACATGCATATCACAAGTGTTCTACTAGAGATTTGTACAAAATGATTAGAGGGAAATCATTCTTCTAAGACAGTGGTAGTGGGATTTAAATCATTTCACAGCGCCTGTGACCTCTGAATTAGACTTTGTGGGTAAGGTATTTTGCTGGGATGGGAATATTAAGGAAAGCAACCTCATCAAAAGAGAGCTTGAGAAGACACACAGACTCAAAAGAGTTGCTGGATTATCCAGCTAACTTGGAGAGGTTGTTTGACGTGGGTGGAAGACACAGCTGGGGCAGCATAAAACAAACTGGTTACATCACTCCCTAAAATCCCTTCCATGGCTCCTACTGTCCTTAGGTCAAAGTCCAAAGTTCTTAGCTTGGCCCACAAGGCTTCTGAGGTCCTAGCCCAGGCTTCTCTCTCTAGACTCATCTTATACCTCACTTCCTCTCCCTCTCCCACTCAGGTCCACTTTTGGTTCCTCAAAAAGTCCTCGTGTTCTCTCAAATCTAGAATTTCTCCTAGAATTTTCCCTTTACTAGCAATAGCCATCCCCCTCAATCTTCATCAATGCCTACTCATCCTTGAAATTTCAGCTTAAATAGCATTTTCTTACAAATAATATCTATGAGTCTCCAGACCAGGTTAGCATTTCTCCTTCTTCCCCTTTTGTAACACTCATCATTCACACCATTACTTTTTCAAGGTTTCTCTCTCCACTGGACCCTGAAATTGGCTGTCTTATTTAGCCATGTGTTCTTGTTAACTAGTATTTTTCACTGGCATCTAGTAGGTTTTCAATAAAGACTTGTCAAATGAGAGGTTAGGCCAGATTGTGAAGGACCGTGATTGCCAGTCACTGACATTATTCTACAGGCGACAAGGATCCATTGTAGACTTTTCCTTTTTAATCAAAGATAAAGTACTATAGAAGCCAAGTTACCAAGAGTTATCTCTGTGTAGGTGATTCTGGAACTGGCAGGGGCTGAGACTTCCATCAAGGAGAGACTCCCTGACTGTATATCTGATTTAGGAAGCCGTGGTGGGCAGCCTGTCTCTGGATTGGACTTCTGCATATTTTTAATGCAGAAAATGACTCTGCTTCAGCTCCCTCCCCTATCATAGTCCCCATTGATGAAGAACACGGCCAATCAGGTGAGGCAGGGATGAAGAAAAAAGAAGGAAAACCATTTCTTACATCGCTTCCAAAGATCTCCCCTGAGCTTTGCTTTGCTTTCAGTGAAACACTTTAGCTCAACAAACAATTGCAAACTACCCTGTTGCAAGGTAAAATGAAAAGCCCACAGGCATTAATTATATAGAGAGATATTAAAAAAGAAACTACTGCTTAATTATTGTTTGCAAATCTCGGTATTTAAATTGACTTATTTGCAAATGTCTGTTTAGAAATTGACTTTGTAATTATAAAGTCAGTGCAGGGATGTCTCAGGCCCTGGAGGAGTCTCTAACGAGGAATGATAATGTAACAGCCAGAGTGAGACATTCTGAGCTGCATTTTAATAACCAGAAGTGGTTGGAAGCGGGGCTGAGATGCTCAATGGAAAATCCCTAAACTGGCAAATGAAGGGGCCAAGGTCTCTCTGGCTGGCAAGGGATTGTTGGAGGAGAGAGGAAGTAGACAGAGGTTATGGAATTCAGGAACCTGGAGGAAGGGGGAGACATGGGGGTGCTGTGTTGTGCGTGAGAACCTCCTTTGGAACCAGCCACGAAGGTTTTTTGAGGTCACCAGCCAGAAACCATGCTCTCCCCAGCTCCTGAAATCCAGATATTCTGTGGTACTGGTATATCTGATTCTCAATGCCAGTACCTAACTCTACTGATGAACTGGGAGTAGAAAAACCTAGAGGTGACCAGAGGTTGTCTCAAAGCACTAGAATATTAGACATGGAAGGGGCCTGACCTTAAAAAACCGTCTAGGACAATCAATGGTTCTCAAATGTGGCTACACTTCAGCAGTACCTGGGGAGTTAAAAAAAAGTTCTGATGACTGAATCCCACACCTAGAGATTCTTATTTAATCTGGGGTGCCTCCTGGACAATCAATTTTTAAAAGCACTCCAGGAGAGACTGTTTTGAAGCCAAGGTTGAGAACCAATCATCTAGATTTATTATCTCTCCCATTTAACAGGTGAAGAAAGTAAGGCTCAGCGAGGTGAAGGGATAATTGCTATGGGCCACATTGCTAGAAAGTGGAAGAAAGGAGAGACAACCCTGACACCATGACTTTCAGTTCACTTCTCTTCCCACAGAGCTTGATGTTGGCCTCTTGGTTCTAGATTCAGAACACAAGTACCAATTACCTTTGCCCTGGGCATCTTCTAATCCCAGTCAAACAATGTCACGGGCCATTGATATTAGAGAAAAGTTATCAAAATCTACATATGTTTAAGAGTTTACAGAATTATTCTACAAATATCTCACTCTATATCCTCATAGCAATGTTGCAATGTTAAGCAGGGCAGATATGTTTTCCCTTCAAAAGGAGAGGAAGCACAAGTATGGAAAAAGGAGACCTTGGTCTTAAGACTTCATAAATTGACTAAAGGTAGAACCGGGATTCAATCTATGGATTTTTGAAACTCTTCAAGTATCTTTTTCAATACTTGGACAGTGAGAGTGAAGTTAAAACTGTCTTGATTCAATCTTTGTCCAAATTGTTCAAAGCCCATCACCACTTTCCTTCTTTAGTGGAAAATGTTGATGAATATTATTCTAGTAAAAGAAGAATTTGTGACATTGATGTAAAGACAGTGGTCACCAGAGGTTCTGAGGGGAGGGAGAGGAAAGAATAAATGTAACATGGGGCATTTTTGAGACATTGCAATCTTTCTGCATGGCATTGCATTATACATTTCATCAAAAACTATAAAATTGTGCAGGGCAAAGTATAAAACATAATGTAAACTATAGACCATGCTTAGTAACAATGCTTCAATATGTGTTCATCAATTATAACAAATGTACCACACTAATGAAAGATGTTGTTAATGGGGAAAGTGTGGGAAAGGGAGGGGGGTATATGGGAATCCCCTATATTTTTGGTGTAACATTTATGTCATCTAAAGTTCCTTTAAAAATAAAGGAAAAATATTTTTTAAAATGCACTGGATCTTACTCAAATGAATGTAGTATCTACTTTTGCCAAAAGATAAAAGTCTTGCATGAACTATGGACTTTTTTTCTGAATGTAAGTCTCAGCTTGATGGAGATTGTCCATCATAATGTTAGAAAAAGGGTCATGCAAAAAAAGATAGTACTCCCATTCTACATCTGAAGAACGACCTGTTAACCTGCTACAAGATAACTACTCAAATTCCCACACTACCCACTATCACCACACATGAATATAAGTCTAGCATTACTTGAGTTCCATCTTCAACCCCAACTGTGCCCCAGTCCTATTTTTCTTGCAGAGGAGGCAGATCATGGACTTTGTACTTATGCAGATATAGGACCAATGTCTAAGTCCTGGCTCTACTATATGCTAACTATGGTAGTTTGGTAAAGCCACATACTTAGGGATTTTGTTTCTATTTTCCTCAACTCGAGAATGGAAAGAGTAACCCTTATTTAATGCTTTTCTGGCAAATTAAGTGAGAAAGCATAAATAATATTCCTCATGTATATTGGGCTCTCAACAATGTATGTTCATTTCTATGGCCCCAGCTGAGTAGCAAAAAAATAAAAGAATGGGTTCAAAACAGTCAATGTCTGGTCCCACATTGACCTTGGACCATTAGATTATTCATTCATATTCTCAAACCCTACCTTGTATCCCACCTTGTTTGCTTCACAGTTTCAGAGTCCTTGCTTTTAGAAAACTATCCTAGAATCCATTTCTTTACACTAAACCCAGTGTTTTTTTCATTAATCCTTCCAGTGACTTAAATCTTGCCCATAACTTAGCTCCCATATCCTACTTCTCTATGACCCTCTGAAACTTCACTGCCTCGTTTCATGATCTGCCAGCCTTCTGTGACACTTCCTAGCCCCTCCTCAAACTAGATCTCTTGCGTTTTGACAACGTGACCAGGCCTGAGTTTTAATTTTTTCCCAAAGAGCAAGAATGTCAATGGGAGAACAGTGAGAGCATGAAGATCCCCAAGCTTTTTAGGGAAAAGATGTCTCATCAAGGGGCAAAGAGCAGAGTAAAGAAGGTGGGACTCAGAAGACCAAGGGAGATTCACTCCATCCTTGTTTTGTAGAGAATAACACTATTAATTACAGGATAGGTGCCTTTTAATCTCTGTTTGTATATATCCCTATCCTCCTAAGGAATCTCTGCACTTATCTTCTTTTTATTGTATTACACCAACCTACAGAAAGCAAAAACAGTGATGTGGCCTCAGGAATTGCAAAGCTGAAAGGTGATGTTTGTGGTACAAAATGTCAACACTTTCAATATTTTGCAATTTTATTTGATTCACTAAAAATTTTAAAGCAATTTTTTATCAAAACCTATAATTTGAATATTCTCAACAATATGCACATGCTCTAATTCTGTCTAGTATATAACATACAACTGAGGATTTGCATATAAAAAAGAATGCTAGAAACTTTAATTTATGGAGTACAACATATGGGCCAAGCATTTCTCGGATCCTAATAGCACCCTATGATAAGGTACATATCATTATCCTTGTTTTACAGATGAGAAAATTGAGGCTTAGAGAAAATAAGTAATTTACTCAATGCAGCTTAGCTCATCTAAAATCATGGAGTCAACAAGGAAGGTAGAATTTGCTCCAGTCCTGTGTGACTTCAAAGTCTGTGCTCTTAACCATAAACTTAACCACTAAATGATATTGTTCAGGAAACCAAAGAAGCTGTACTTCCCCGATGCTGTCCCCCTTCAGCAATGAATGGGATTCAACACTATTATTTTTCTATGGACATGTAATCTTTACAAACCTCAGTTTCCTCATTTGTAACGTTGAGGGCTAGATTCAATTAGAAAATTCTTCTAAGTCCCTATGTTTTATTATTTGGAAGCAAAATACTTCCAGTCAAAGCAAGCAGACACTGCTGAAGGGAAGGAATTAACACTTCACAATTAATACCCCATTTCATTAACAATTAGATATGTTAAATGCCATTCAATTTGTTTGCTCCGTCAAGTCCTGGGAAGGTGTCCATGCTTCTTGTAAATTTCCAATATCTTGCTATCATCAACCTGGCTAATTTCCCAGGCAGGCGACAGTATTTAATTCCCAACCTTTAATATTCTTCAGCCCTTGGGCCACTGGTGGACAACCTGAGCTGATGTAATCAACTGCCATCTGAATCTAAGATTAGGACTCTTCCTTTGGGGTAAAGGCTGGGTGGGCCCTCTCTGCACTGAGAATAACAACTTTAACAGAGCTTGGGTACCAGGGTGTTTTTCTCTCCCTCACCTTGTAAGCAATGTTCAGATGGCAGGCACTGTACATTTCAGAGAGGGTAGGTTTTCAGATCCAACTCAGATATTGCCTCCTCACTGAAGTCTTCCCCTAACACTACAGCCTGAAGTAAAGGAATCATAGAATGCCAAACATGGGGGTAAAGATAACAGTGACAGTAATAATAATTCTAAGAGCAACGGCAGGGAGGACATCCATTTATGGAGCATTTACCACAGGCCAAACACAGTGCTAAATGCTTCTTTTACTTTTGCTTTTGTCTTGACAAGTCAATGAGGGGGTGGTACTATAGTTATCCCCATTTGAGGAACTTAAGGCATATAGCCTGTATTGGTTATCTATTGCTGTGTAACAAATTGCCCCATAATTTAGCAGCTTAAAGTGATAAATATTATATCACACTTTCTGAAGGTCGGGACTCTGGTAATGGTTTAGCTGCATGGTTCTGGCTCAGGGTCTCTCATGAGTTGGCAATCAAAATGTTGGTCAGGACTGAAGTTATCTGAAGGCTTGATTGGGCCTGGAGGATTCACTTCTAAGTTCAACCACAGGTTTGTCAGCAAAAGGTTGTTGGTTCCTCACCATGTGGGCCTGTCCTTACAACATGGTGGCTGGCTTCCCTCAGAGCGAGTGAACCAAGAGGGGGAGAACAGAAGCTGCAATGTTCTTTATGAGCTAGCCTTGGAAGTGACACACCATCATTTGTGCGGTATTCACACCAACCCTGCGGGAGGGGGTTCATGAGTACATGCATTCCAGGAGGCAGAGATCATTGGGGACAGTCCTGGGGCCTGCCTACCACACAGACGAAGGTCCCACATCTAATGAAGTGAAAGGAAGGAAGTATATAAACTCAAGTTATGTCTGAGTCCATGAGCTGTGTTTTTTGCCACATAATTGCTACCTATTCATAAAGTTTTCTCATGCAACCCACCTACTAAAGCCCCTGCGTATTTGTAGCACTCAGCATTTCATCAGAGAAGCAGGAACAGAAGAAGTGATTCGGAATAAGAAATTTATAATTAGTAGTTGACCTTACCTATTTCTGGATGCTTATTAAACAGCATGTGTAAGGAGGTTGCTTTGCTATGTGGCCGAGTCTGCATGGCAGGCAGTGAGGAGGACGTGCAGCGGGGAAGAGCCAGGACAAACCAGGACATGAAGAGTTAAACTGGCACCTACAAGGATCAAGTGGAACATGCGTTGGGCTCTCAGCACCTACAAGGTTCCCACTGGATGGGGTAAGTGAGTAACCTGCAAGAGAAGCTGGTGCCTATTGTTATAGGGAGATGGAGAAGCTTAAGAAGGAGATCTGGTGGGAGCTGGAGCTGCTGTGTGCCTGTTGCTGCCCCACCCCACAGGCTCAGCTAGGAAACAAGCAACAATCTGGGTGACTGGCAACAGCATCTGGTGCACTGCATGGATCCTTCAAGTGTAAAGGCAATACAGCTGCTTTACTTTCTCCTTTCAAATTCTGTATCTAATGTCTCTTGTGACCCACACTAATCCTGAATTACGCAGGAAAGGGAATTCTTGGAAATCCAGTAGCAGCTTAGTTCAATTGATACAATACAAAGCCATCATATCTTTTCAGTTCTATTGCCCATGTCCACACTAGCAGCTACAAATCCATATAGACACTGTTCTCACGCACACACCGCAATCTCACACAACCCCACGTCCATCAACCCACTGTCTGCCTCGTTGCTTTGTATCTCCTGCTTCCTCTGCCTGGAATTTCTTATTCCCCACCAGGGCCGGCTTTATGGGTGTGAGCCCTGCACTCAGACGGCTCCCAGCCTAGCTTCACGCTTTGCTGTCTGTCTTATAATTCTTAATCATTTTTTAACAAGAGGCCCTGCATTATAATTTTGCACCGTGCCCCACAAATTAAGCAGCCAATCCTGTCCCCAATTTAGTCCTCATCTTTCCAGCAGATATTTTCTTCAAAGTCACACTCACCTGTCACTTGCTCAGAGAAAGTATCCTTAATCACCACACCCCCACACGAGTTAAAAAAAAAAAATCCCTCCTAACTACTTCTGTCCAGTTCTTAACTACCATTTTGCTCTTATCACAATGAATGTATTATTTCCCTAAGTTAACAGTAAGTTCTTGAAGAGAATAAGCTTTGCACTCCTGTGCCTAGCACAGTCCTGGGCACATTTGAGACTTTTAATAAATAGCAACTGAGTTGAATATTTGACAGCATCTTTGTCAACTCCTTCTCTAGCCTCTGTGGCAACGTCTCCACTAATGGTTACTTGACTACTTCACCAAGGAGCCAATTCCATATTTTGACAGCGTGATTGCTAGAAAATTCTTCCCCAAAATGAATTCTAATTTTATCTACATGTGTCTTCAGATAGATTCCACACACTGGTCATAATTTCACCTATCGAGCACAGACAAAATGAATCTGCTCTCACTTCTAATGATAGTCCTTCAGGTATGTGAAGGGAAAATTTATATGCTACTTATTATTCTGCTTATATTTGTATATTAAAGTGTCTCTGTGGCCTGGACCCATGTCTCATCTCTCTCTATGCTAGTCACAGGACCTGACTCAAGGTTGGCGGCAGATCTAGGCTGCCCTGGCCTGGGGCAGTGGGCATGATTAGGGTTTCCCCGTTGAGTTTCTCATCCTTCTGCAGGCTAATTTGGATGTGTTTTCATGGTGTAGGAAGGGGCACCAAAGTGAGGACAAGCCTCACTTGTGTCATATCTGCTAATATTCCAGGCTGGAAGGAATCCCTGAGACTGAGAAGTTTTCCAGCATGTGAGATTTTCAATGCTACAATTGGGGCAGTTCAGGAAAAAACAGGAGAGTCGATAATCCTGTGCAGCCACATGGCCAGGTCCAGAGTCAGAGAGAGGCAGGGCAAATTTATCAGGCAAAAGGAGCAGATTCATTGAAGAGCAAGGAATTGGAGCAGAGAAAGTAATCAATCTACTGCTAATGGGCTATGTTTTTCATATCACTCCAAAACCAGTCTTTAGGCCACGTCAGTGCATGTTGTTTCCATTCTTTGTCTTAAACAAGATGTCAGACATAACCACAGAAGAAGGGGAGACTCAATACTCAAAAACACTGGGTTTTTATTTTTTAAATCCTCATACAAATCTGCAAGTTAGCAGTGGTTTCTTGGTTAACTGTTGCCAAGAGCATTACCAACAAAAGTCTATGCACATTCCAATTAAGCCCAGGTGAACTTAGCCTTGACCTGTGGCTCGGAGTGTCAGCACAATGCCCAAACAACTGGATGAAAAGTGTGAAAAGCAGTGAACAAATTGTTTTAGTTTTGTTTTGTTCTTGTTGTCTCCACTATCCCAAGCAACTTTTGATTGTGTTTCCTCTTAAATCAGGTCAAACCCGTGCATGATGACCTAGTAGGAAAAGCATTCATCAACTGTACCTCCTACCTCTGCCACTTCTTTTCCTATGTTCTCATCACTGGCACTTTATTCCAAATAGGAAGTACTCCTTCAGCCAGCTTATTTATTCAAAATCCATTTATTTTCGGTATTGTCTAGGTCTAGGGTATAGGGGGATGAATAATCCTAAATCATTGATTTTAAAAGACCCAACATCAGAGATGGGCTTATAAATAGATCATGAGTGCAAATGTTTATATATGATAAATGCAGAAGGTCCTATAATAGGGATATGTGTTAAGTGAATGTAAAGTAGTACTCTCTGGGCCTAGACAAATTAGCAGATCTTTCTGAGATGAAGTATTATTGGACCAGGGCTTGAAGGATGATTAAAGACTCACTTACTAGCAGAGCTAGTAAGAACATGAGCTGGAGTCAGTCCAGTTTTGGACTGGTAGTCTGTCACTGGCTCTCTTGTGTGACCTTGGACACGTTACTTACGTTTTCTTTTTCCTTAATTTCAATTTTCTCATAACTAGAATGGTCATTTAAGAATTAAATGATCTGAAATTTTGTAAGTGGGTGTACAGAAGTACACACACATACAGTAATTAGTAGAGTGCTTCTCAGAGAGCAATTACTAGCAGTGTAGCAATGACTATTATAACATCTGATAGAAAAGAGGCAAGAGGGATTTGAGCAGAACATTCCAGAGAGAGGAAACACTAAGTTCAGGAACATGCAAAAGCATGGAATATTCTTGGAATTCAAAAACAAAAAGTCCAAATAGTGCATTGAGGTTATGTGTTGGGATGGAGGCCAGAAAGCCTAATAGATTAAGGGAATGAGCTTGTAGAGGCAAAGAAACACCTGAGAGTGAAGAACTTTGAATTCCTTGCCAGGGAATCCTGGGTACGAATGGGTGGAGGTCGTTGGTAAATAATAGAGGGGGGTCAACTTAGTGTTCAAAGAAGATTCTCAGAAAATATGAAGTTGCATAAGTGCATTGACCAGATATGGTTTACCACTCCTCCGGGGCTATAACAGAGGGCATTTCTCATAGCAGGTGCTACACAAATGTTTGCCGAATGAGCATGAAAGTGAGTGGCAGTGGTATCTGGAAAGCACTCAGGCAAAGAACTTGCTGCAGCAGTCCAGGTAAAGAAATACCTTCTTATCTGACCTACATCAATGGCAGCAGGAATATTTAAGAAGAAAATTAGGAAGCAGAACTGGGAGGACTCCGTCACTGACTGTGTGGGGGTAGCAAGAAGAAAGGTGGCATTAAGGATGATCCAGATTCTAGCCTGCATGTCTAAGCAAATCCCAAAGCAAGAGGATTTATGATGAATCTCCCCTTTTGCTGATCAGTCATAATGGTTTACCATATTTGTGTGCAACACTGTTGGGAAGAGCAAATGAGATAATAAATTTGCACGTGGTTCACAAACTG
>JAQZBX010009406.1:0-46148 GCA_029593785.1 Cabassous unicinctus
TGTATGGTTTCCGAGTTGACAAGGGTTGGACTGTGATGGTTAGGCTAATGTGTCAACTCAGCCAGGGAATTGTGTCCAGGTGTTAGGTCCAGCAAGCACTGGGCTAATTGTAATACAAGAGCATTTATGGACTTCGATCACCAGTGAGTTTACTGCATGGATGGCTGATTACATCTGCATCAATCAGGGAGATTGTATCAGCAATGGGTGACGGTTTTATCCAATCAGTTGAATGCCTTAAAAGGGGAAGTGATTTCAACATTCAGAGAGAATTTCCCAGCTTGTCTTTGGACAGGCAACTTCTCCCAGAAACTCAGCAAGGATCTTTCATCGGACTTTCTTCGGAGCCCCTGGCTTGCAGCCTGCCTGTGGAACCTGAACTTGTGCATCCCCACGGTCACATGAGAGACTCTTTTAAAATCTTATATTATTGACAGATGTCTCCTGTTTTTTCTGTTTCCCAAGAGAACCCTGACTAATACAGCTACCTTGGCTTATGTCGTATACTTTCTTTTCATCTTATCTTCGACCATATGCTTCACTAATTGACAGAACCCAGTAGTGTACCTTGTCTCATTGACAGAACCCAGTAGTGTACTTTGTCTCCTGTCATTTCCCCACCTTATGCAAATGACAAACTTTGGCTTCTCCTTTTAAAAAGTCCATCTCAGATGTCTTCTTTTACCACCTCCTTAGTCTCTACCCTGCCTCACCTGCTTGCAGAATTATTTGCTCCCTCTTCCATTGTCTGTCCACAGGGCCCTCTGTTAATACCTCTACTATAGAATTAAGTGCATTTTTATACAGTAGTTATTTACAGATCTGCTCTATCACTTGGCTGCTCCATCAGTGAGCTTTTCAAACAGCATGTCTTATTCAACTTTGTATCTTTGTCCTTTCCCTTGTCTTAACTCCTAGTATAGCAGTTGCCGTATAGTAGAATGAATGAATGAATGAAGTGTATATAAGCTCCATGAGGGTAGGGACTTTTGTCGCTTTTGCTCACCAATATACCCTAAATGCCTAGAACAGTGCCTGTTACGTAGAGGTGTTTAATAAGCATTGTTGAATTAATGAATGAATGAGTGATTTTGCTTACATAAGCCACTAGAAAAGAATGAATTGGCCTGCTATGTGTCTCAAAATAGCAGTTAAAATATTTCATAGTGGCACCAATATTGTCTCAGTATCCTGAACAGATTAAGATGGGCCCCAAGAGGCCATTTTGGGATCCTATTTGATATTTTTGTCATTGAATACTTTGGGGTCTAGCTATAGAGACCTAAAGTATTCCAATAGAGAAAGAGTAGTAATGTTGCAAGCATATAGCACATTCCCACATAATTCAGATCAACTTTTTTTTTCATCTTCCTCATTAATTCCTCTATTAATGGTCAGCCTAGGATGAAAAGGATTCTCTAGGATAGTTTACATGGAATGATATTAGTAAAAGTAGCTGCCATTATGTCAGGCATTATGCCAACGGCTTCCAATCTATTATCTCTTTTAATGTCACAACTTCATTTGAAACATTTTATTACCCTTATTTTAAAGACAAGGTAACTGAGGCTCAAATTTAGTCGTTTGCCAAAGTCACTTAGTTAACCAGGAGACCTAGAATTTGTGTCTAATCTTTCTAGGCCTCCGCTCTTAAGTTTCACAATAATATCAGTGTTTTACAAATCAGAGTGGGTCTGGTTGGGACTTACTTCTGACCAAAGAAGCACACCTCTTTTGCCAGTCATTTCAGAAGGAAGACTTGAACATTCCTGAACTTGAGTTGATTGAGATGTCTTATTTTAAAGATATGTAGTTTAGAGACTAAACTCAGTCAAAACGTCAAATTAGATCAAGTGTGTCCTCCCCCAGCTCCCAGGCTTAATTACATCTAACGAGGAGCCCTTTCAGACATTTGGTTCCAGCCACTTAGCTTACATTTGCTTCCAGTGATCAGGGTCCCTGATGGTTCAACATACATTTTCCCAGTGAACTTTTGTCCTCTCTGAAAACTGCATTCTGTTCTCCCTTACTAAACTCCAGCTTTCATTACTAATATGCGATGATAGCTCCAGAAATGTTTATGTGATAAATTAAAGTGGGCAGGGTCTTCCGCTTACAAATTGCTTCAAGACAGAACTTGGATGCCTGGCAATAGAATTGTCTCGTAAACACGAGCGTAAAATGGATTTGAGCTTTTGCAATTTCAGTTTGGCCTTGGTTTAGAGGCCTGTTGTTTTGGTGGGCCCTGATAGGCTTCTGAGCTCCTGGCCAATTTCTTAAACCGAGACTGCAGAGATTGATGACTCAGTGGAAAAAATTATGTGTGACGACTTCTCAAACCTGCTTTGGAAAAGCAAACAGATAGGGTGTCTTTCTCTCCATATCTTGCACACTTGCACACACATGTAAACAAGTGACTCACGGGCAGCGCCTCTGAGTCAAGGGTACTAGTGATTTCAGAACCTCAGGTCTGATGATTTGCTTTGAATGTATCAGAAGTTCTTGTTAGAACAGAGACCCATTCCAGAAAACTTATTGCCCAGAGACCCAGATTAAGTCGAGGCCTTCTAGATGGCAGGAAGGTGTTTGTTTTACAAAGTGGAGCCATGTGTGGGTCTGTGCCATGTTCACAGCTGTAAAAGAAAGTGGAGAGTGTTAAGTGTGACTTCTCAGGGAAAAGGGGGCCTGAAGCCTCTGTGATTATTATTCTTGGAGGAGTAAATATTTTAGTAGGAAAAGAAACTCCTTGGTACCCACTCTCTTTGAGTTTCTTGGCAAATTTTATTATTTTCAAGTAACAGCTGAAACCACATTAACCTTCCCTGTCTAATTGGAAGCATCTGTGAGAAGCAAAATTAGAATTTTCAGATTCTGAAGTGATTTGCTATTTGGACAGGGATGTCCACTTCAGCAGAAATTACATCTATGGGGTCTTTTTTTCTTGTAATTATAAATTGTTTAGTCAGCTAAAGATGTAATGGAGAGACAGGGCACTCTTCGTCAACTTTTCCATGTACTCGTGCTTTTTAATGAAAACTGCACTTAACTTCTTCAGCTATTTGTACTCCTTATCAGGATCCTTCCTATTCAAAGAGAACAGGAATCCTCTTGGAATTCCCTTGGAATTCAACTCGAACAATTTTCTCCTGGCAAAAAGCATCTCACCATCACCAAAGACACTAGTGCAAGATACATATTTGCAAATTCCAGGAAGAAAAGGGAAATTAGGAAAAACAATTAGAAACCTATTCCAAGTTTTTCTCTATATTAATATGAGCCTGTCTTGTAAAAAGCTTAGTGCTTGACAACTATTTCCTGAAACTCAAACGAGGCACAACGATGCATAAAAACACAATACCTGATTTTGTGTACTGGTGTATTACTTCACTGAGCCTCAACCTCAGTTGTAAATGGGAATAGTATCTGCCTCCTTGACATGTGAGGATGAGTAAATAATGCAGCATTTGTGAAATGTTCCCAACTGGAGCTCAGTAAATGTTGGCTTGTTTTCTTTCCTTCCTTCCCACTTTTTATATGTGGAAACCAAGGTAACAATGATGTGACTTACCTGAGGCCAGAGATCAGACCCTTAAGGAGCCAAGACCAGGCTGGAAATTTGCTGATCGAATACCTGTAAGGCTCCATCTCTATTCTGTGTTCCAAATTAACTCTGCAGAGCTTGGCACAGAATATAGTGTAGACTGTACCAAAAAGCCATGGAGAGAAAAAGATTCAGGATGATATACACCACCTCACAAATGCTCTGGGTTGTTCCTGTGATTATAATTAATAACCACATATAGACACAATTCAAAACAAAACTACCAAAAGGGCAAGCTTGACTTTCCATAGTGACCACCAGTAAGTGTTTGTGCAATTGAATTTCATAGACTAGACATGCAGATCAGTGAATTTTTGAGAGTGGGAAAAAAAAAACAAAAAAACGAATAATAATTGTTCCAAGAAAGAGGCAGAAAGTGGGACTGCCCTGGGCACACCAGGATATGTAATCTCCCAATCCATGAACCGTGGCATGAAATTCTGTCTTTTGGACGGTAACTGGCATTCATTCCTTTGGCAAACAGTTCTTGAACTCCTACCTGAGATTTATTGAGAGACCACCTTGTGACTGACAATGTACATCAGGGATTCTTAACCTTTTTTGTTCCACGGACCCCTTTGCCAGTCAGGTGAAAACCACAGACCCCTTACTAAGTCCACACTATACTATGTATTATTTAATAAATATATCACACCCACACCAACATGAAATAATAATGTTTTTTTGAATTTTCAATTCAAGCTCACAGACTCCCTGAAATCAGTTTAAGAACCCCTATTGTACATGTGTTGTTTCATTTAATGCTCACACCATCTTAATGAGATTAATTAAATTACTACAGCTCTATTTGGTGATCAGCTGAGACTCAATGAGGTCAAGTAATTTGCCAAGTTTGCACAGTTAATAAGGGTTGGATCTGGGATTTGAACCCAGGTCAGTCTCGCTCCAAATCTATGCTTCTCCAACTATTCCATGGATACCTGTGAGCTTTGATACGTATAGTTATAGAATCAGAGGTTTAGAACGCAAAAGGACTTTAGAGGTTATCTGGTCTACCTTCTCCATTTACAGATGTGAGAACAGGCTCAGAGAGATCTGGTAACCTTCCCAAACTCACAAAATGAGGTATAATAGTGGAAAACTTCTCCTGCTTTTGTCCTAACTGCTCCATTCCCACACTCAAGGAAGGAGAGAAAAAGAATCAACCACCCATTCAGAAAGCCCTTTCTGAGGCAGATACTATGGTTATAAGGCTATATATTCAGAAGCCCATGGAAATCAATGAAAAATGGGTGATATGGTCCCTGCCCTTCAGATGCTGCCAGTCTGCTTGGGGAAAATCACTTCACAGCAGCAAGAGAGAAGCAGAATGGAGGGAGCCAAAGAACCCTAGAGTAGGGACTCCAGGATAAGCTCTGCCACACCTCACTCCACAAACTAGCCATTCTGCACCTACGTGTTCTATGGTTCTCCTTGGGTCTTCCATAATGTCTGTCCTATGTGTTTTTTCTAATCCGCCTGGATCATCTGAAGAAGGTAGATCAGATAACCTCTCTAGTCCTTTTGAGTTCTAAACTCTGCGATTCTATGACCTATGGATCAGAGAGGAGGTCGCGTTCATTCTTGTTTCCCATGTGCCCAGCATGATGCCTGGAGCAAAGTGGAATGAACGAAGCCCATGCAGGAGGTGAGGCACCGGTCAGCCTCAAGCACACGGAATCCAGGCCGTCCTGCTGAGGAAGTCACCGCATACACCTCTGCCTACACCCCAAGGACAAGGATGCTTTACATCCACTTGTTGTCTAAGAGTGTCAGAGGAAAGGGGGGCTTCCTTTCCTTCTGGGGAGGGGCAGGGCACAAACACGCTCTCCGTTGTAATCCCACCTCAGAGGGAAGCAAAATGGAAACAGGATGGGACTGTCCACGGTACAGGAAACTACCCCAGTGGCCAGGTCAGAATAATCAAAATGTTCCTCAAGACAGAATGTAAAACAAACAAACAAAAAGAATTGTGAGAGACCTAACACTGCCATGTTCTTTGGACATCCCTTTTTAGTCACACCACCCTGAGGACATTTCACCTAATGCAGTGAGGAAGGTGATTTTTACGTTCTCTGAGGCATGGACAGTTGCCTCCCTGGGCCTCCCCAGAATCTACCTCACCTGAGGAGGCCCTGGAGGGGACCATCCTGGGCTTTTTTTTTTTAGTTTTTATTTTATTTTTTGAGGTACTGGGACCGGGGGTTGAACCTGGAACCTCATATGTGGGAAACCGGTGCTCAACCACCGAGCCACATTGTCTTTCCTGAGTTGGTTTTTTCATTTGTTTTGCTGGTTGTTTGTTCATTTGTTTTTAGAAGGCACCGGGGACTGAACCTGGGACCTCCCATGTGGGAGGCGGGCACTCAACCACTTGAGCCACATCCACTCCCCTCATCCCGGGCTTTTGAGACCCACTTTCTTCTGTGGTGCTGTTGACTCCAGGAGAGTCCTGCTGGGCTTTAAGAATAGCCTCTTGGGTTGTTTTCAGAGGGTAGGTTCCCTTCCTGCCAAAAATGTGTGGAACGGTAGTTTCGTCGGCAACAGTGAGTCTTTGTTGCAGAGTAGAAAGTGCACATCCCTCCTGCTGAGCCAGGCTGCAGCCGTTTGCCTAATGTCACTGACCCTGTTTTAATTAAGTCCTTTTTTGCTGGATTCGGTGCCAAGAAGCCTAAATAAATGTTGTCTATTTGAGTGGGGTTTTTTTCCCCCTATTTCTAATTTAAGAAACTTCTAAGGGTAACAACTCTGTAAGCTGAGATAAGGGTTAAGAATCTTTTTCTCAAGAAATAACATTCTCCTAAGTGAACATTATCTTTGTTTTTCTTTCCCTCTGTGTAACTGAATTCTAAAATTCAAGAGGATTTTTCTGGCTCCTGGTAGAAACTAGAGATGGCGATGTAATTTACAGGCCTTTGTTGGATAGGGAAAACTTC
Source organism: Cabassous unicinctus (assembly GCA_029593785.1). Classification (NCBI taxonomy): domain Eukaryota; kingdom Metazoa; phylum Chordata; class Mammalia; order Cingulata; family Chlamyphoridae; genus Cabassous; species Cabassous unicinctus. Next base: position 6,538 of record JAQZBX010009406.1, read on the forward strand.
ACCTGTGCTTGCCCTTGGAGAAATTCCAGCAGACTTTGAGTTTTAAAAAATGTACGCAGAATGGCTTTTGATGGCAACTGTCCATGGCTACTACATCAAGAAATGGATACTTGGCTTGGAATGTTCTCCCGCCCAGAAAATATTTGGGTATGTTACTGCGCTCTAGCATAAGTAGCCACTATCAGCTACCAGGCAGGGAGCATGTACCACATGCCAAGCACTAGGCCGTGTGTCTGATCTAGGCCATTTCATTTAATTCTCACAGAATTACCTTGAGGAAGATGTTATTATATGCCCAGTTTTATTACTGAGAAAATAAAGGCCCAGGTCTGTCTCATTTCAGCACCCATGTTCGTAACCGCTAGGCACAGCACCACAGACCAAAACGCACGCATCATTTATGGGGCACCTATGGTATACTCGGTGCTATGTGAGGACCTGGGGTTACAGCAGAGGATAAGATAGATACTGACCTGCCCTCGTGGAACATACAGTCTAGTGGAAGGAGACACACATTAAAGATATATTTTCCTAAATAAGTGAGTTACAGTGTAAGGCACAGCGTTGTTTCTAATACAAAATTATTTCCCCTAGCCGTCATTTCCAGAGAGCTCTTGCAGGAACAGTGGTTGCTGAGATGAAAGCAAGTGTGAAGGACCTCAAAGGAGCCTAAAGATCAGAGCAGCTCCAATGCTTTGTTTTGCTCATTGGGCCTCTCTGAAAGATTTGGGTGAACAATATGTACCATGGCCAGGTTATGCTGCAGAACAAAAATCTCTACAATCTCCATGCTTAAAACAAAGTTCATTCTGTTCTCCTTCAACATGACTGTCGCGGGTCAGCTGGGGCTGTGCTCGGTGTCCAGGCCCCGGGCTAATGGCGCAGCCTTATCTGGAACTATTCAGGTTGCTGTGGCAAAGGGGAAAAGAGAGAAAGGACAGTGAATCCGCAGTGGCTCCCAGCTCTTCCACCCAGCGCACCCACTGATGTTTTATTGGCCACAGCAGGTCAGGTGGCTGTGCCCCATTTCAGCGAACAGGGACGCAGTCTGTCACTTGCCTGGAAGAGAGAAATGGTGAGGGGAACTAATTGCTTCCATCCATGGATAGAAAGAAGGTCCAACCCCGTTCAAAGATAAACAGCCCATAGTGAACATACCTTTTGGACAGTATAGTAGGTGCTCAGAACATTTGTTTTCAGCATGAACCCTTCTCCTTCCCTGTCTGCACACTTCGCCCCAGGCTCCGTGCAGGAGTGGACCCTCCACTTCTCAGCCACTCCTTCTCAGAGTTTGGCCAGTGGGTTCTGAAGACCAAGCATCAGCTGAGAGAGAGCCTGGGTCCTGTTTCTAGGAAACTGAAGTAGGAAAGGCCAAACTCGCAAAAGCCATAAATCAGGGGACCGAAGTTTATGTTCTCGAACAATTCCCTGCAGGTTCCCTGTAAAAAGCCACCTCCTGAGTACAAACACAATATAATTTTAGATTTTGATATTTTATTTACTCACAATTTTTTCAGGAAAAGTACGTAATTCACGCTATGTTGCATGCTTTGTAAAGCAGGACATGTATTTATTTAAACCCTGGATTCCATAGGTTGGTGGCTTGTCATATTTTATATATATATAGATATAGATATAAATTTTATTTTTCCTCCCACAAGTTCCAAAATTGTTTCTCTGAGGTAAAGTAAACAGGAAAACTTGGGAGACGCAATGAATGGCTAAAATTATTTTTGTTTTGTTTTTTCCTGTTCCAGTTAATGGCTGTTAACAGTGAGATTCCCAGGAGTGCCTCTGTCCCCACTGCCCATCTTTTGCAGCATCAGGAGCAAGGAAGGACATTCTGTTCTAATTACTCAGAGGAGTCATTAGCTTTGATGAGTGCTCAGGTCACATTAGCTCACTGCAGGATGTCCATTGCCTTGGGATTCCCAGGGCAGCCTAGAATTCCCTCAGAAACTGGCCTTCCTGGAGCGTCCCACCTTCCTGCCTCCGTCGTGCCTCAGAGCAGGGGGACAGCATCTCACCAGAAGTGCGGTCACACGAGCTGTGAAAAGCAGTGCCTCATGGGGCATCCTTTATCCCTGGGGGCTTCAGCTCCTGCTCAAGGAGAGATGGAAACAGACCCAGCTATGGAAAGATCTGTGGCATCTAAATTACTGCCCTGTTCATTCAGAAAACTATTCAGGTGTGCCTCCAGGGACCCTCACTTTAACACCCCCCTCAGACTTACCATACTGAGAAGGTCAGACATATATTAAGATTCACGTTTGTACAGACCTTTACAGTCTGGAGGGACTCCATGACCATACCTTTTTTGTTTTTTTGTGGTTTTTGGGGGGGAGGTACCAGGGGCCGGGGATTGAACCCGGGACCTCATATGTGGGAATCTGGCACTCAACCAGTGAACCACATGGGCTTCCCTAGGCTTTTTCATTTGTTTTGCTTGTTGTTTTTGTTTTTTTAGGAGGCACCGGGAACCGAACACGGGACCTCCCATGTGGGAGGCGGGTGCTCAATTGCTTGAGCCACATTTGCTCCCAACCATACCTTGTTTAAGCCTTATAGTTACTCTGTAATGGAGAAGCCATTGTCCCCCATTTTCCTGGTGAGAATAATAAGGCACAGAGAGCTGAAGGAACTTGCCCCAAATCACAGATATCAAGGTGCCCCGTTTCTGGGCTCCAAGAGACCTGTGTTTGCATCCCACCTCTGCCTTCAGGTCCCTACCTCCTAATCTCATCTACAGAATGATGGCAATGCTCAACTGATACCGTTACATGAGAATTAAGGTAATGTGCATAAATATGCATAAATACACATACCTAACAGGGTCCCTGGAGCAGAGAAGGGCTCAATAAAGCTTGTTAAATGAGTGAATGAATGAATGAATGAATGGCTATTGCCCTTTTGTGACTATTTAACCCTTTCAGGCTACCCTTGACCACACTCTTATTGATGTTAACTCTTGCAGGGAACATGGAAAACCTTTAGTCCCAACTCTGCATCACCAAAGACTCTTTTATTTTATCCCCACTCCAGTGACCCAGATAACAAAAGATTTTCCACCTAACTTTATTTATGACTGCCTTCCTGTTTCACCAAAGGCACATGTAACTATCAGCCATGGCTCCTGACAAACATGCACACTGACTTGATAGAATCCTAGTTAAAAACTAATTTAAAATATAATATAATATAATATAATATAATATAATATAAATATTAGCTACTAATATTTACCAAGCACTTACTGTGAGCCAGGTACCCCAGTGGGCATTTTGCCACCATTTGAACCCAGGGAGTCTGACTCCCTAACCTGTGCTCTGAGCCACTACACTAAATTGGCAACACCAAGAGCTACCATTTGTTGAGTGCTTGCCAAGAACCAGCAGGCACTCTACTAAACTCTTTAAATATGCATTGTCTTATTTAATCTTCATAATGAAGATATTGGCAACAGGTGGTGTCATTTCCTGCATTTGACAAATGAGGAACCAGGGCTTGAGAAAAAGAAGTAACTTGTTGGCAGCCACGTAGCTAGTGAGATGCAGGGCCGGCTTTGAGCCCAGGTGTCATGGTCACATAGCATGTGCGTTTAACCCTTACCCCCTGCTACTGTCCCTCTGACGTTTCTCTAAAACTTCACTTGCATCCTTATAGCTTGCCGGTGCTTTGTATTATTGAAAATTACTTGAATATCCCCATTCTGGCCTCAGGGATTCCCATGGGGTATGAGGTCTCCAGGTGGGACTAAGCAAGTCCAGGTAGGAGCCACCTAAATATTCTCCCTGAAGCCAGTAAGAAGGGATGCAGAGGCAGGGAGAAGAGTCTGTGACTCTGAGAGAGGTGCTTGTCTGCCCTTCTTGGTTGATCAGAATCTCATGGAGGCAGAGATAAAAACCAACCCCATAACCAGTTACTCCTGGAGAAAAGAGTCTCTGCCAGGTGAAAAATTCCTAAGCCTGAAAACAGGTTGCTGCTGAAGACTGAGAAGCGTTGGATTCCTCTAGGTTCTTGACTTTGATGCATAAAAGAATTTATGAACACACCAGTTTAGTTAGGCCAGTAAAAAGAATGTATTTGGGAAATGGGGGAAAGAACAGAGCTTGCTGAGAAATGGGAGAGAAAGACAGAAATACACACTTAGATTTGGTGCGGGCCCCTCTAGACAGACAGAGCGAGCTCTGCCTCGTGTGATTACCTTTTAAACTGTTAATTACTCCACCTCCTTGCTAATGATAAGGGGATGGGCCCCAGAGGCTATTGGTTACCCCACCTATGGTGGGGGCCAATGGTGAAGCCTTTGTGGAATATCCCGGGGCCAAGAGGAAGTGCCGGAAAGAGAAACTGGGACCTTAAAGTTAGACTCAAGGTCCCAGCAAGGTCTTGCAGCCATGCTGTCTGCTGGCCATGTGATCTGCCAGCCATGTTGTCTTGTCAGCCATGTTGTGGATCATCTTCTCCTCCATTACCCTGTACTAACCTGCCTCACTGCAAGCATTTAAAAGTTTTCTTCCCTGAGTTTCTTTCTGAGCTGGTGTTGATACGGTTCCACCCAGAATTGGGTGGATCGGCTAGAGGACCCTGGGATCCTGCCAGGGTCTGCAGTCCATTTGTTTACATCATCCCTCGCCAACATGCACCAAAGAATCTTCTCTTAGATTCTTGCCCCCAGAGCAGTCCTCTGCACCTCTGGGTTGTCGGTCGGGAACTAGGTCCCCAGTGAGAACAGGCAGTCTGGGTCAGTGGAAGGAGCTGTGGACCCAGGACCCTGGCTCCAGAAGGTCCTGTTGCTTATGAGCAGTGTGACCTCACACAAGCCACTTCGTCCACCTGGACTTCAGTGTCCTCATTTATAAAATGATGGGTCTGGACTAGACATCCCTAAATTCCCATCCAGGGCAATCCTTTCTGGGATCATTTGCAGCTGCAGTTTAGAGAAAAGATGGAAATGCATTTTAAGAAGCGGTTAAAAGCTCTTAATAAATTTCAAAAGGTGTTGTTATTGCAGTATAATCGTTTAACAGAACATGAAATTATACCTGCAAAAAAAAACCAAGAGGAAAACGCTCTTGAAATTTTAATAGCTTGAGCTTATTTAATGGGAAAACAGTCATTATGCGGATGTTTCCTCCCCATCCTTCTTATTGTCACCAAAGAAAGCTGATTTTAAGGTACGCTAATGTCTGTAATCACACTTGTCCTGTGTTTAGAATTAACTACACCAGAGCTTTGCTAAGGTCTAAAATATTGCATGGATCTTACCCATTTGTAGTTGAGCTTTTTTCTGAGTATCATTACTGAGCCTCTGTAAGGCAAGGGAAATGTTGACAGCCAGAGTTGTTTGAGTGAGGGATGTTTCCAGGACAGGGCCAAGTAAAAAGCACTGAAAGGCCGGGAATGCGTCATCGGAATTAATTAGCATGGGTTAAACGACTTCCCCAAGGTCACTCAGTGAGTCATCAGTGAGCTTGAAGCTGGGACCTTGCTTCTCCCACCTCCAAAAGAATTGGCCTCTTGTTAGCATTATTGTTCCCATGTGACTACCCTCCAGGGGAAATGACTTATGGATATTAGAACTGCAGCTTTGGAAAAACAGAGACCGGTGGAGGTACAACCCTAGCAAGACTTCCTCAGGCCCTGCCTCAGAGGGCAGCTGGCTTGGGAGGTAGAGATGGTCCTGCCAAGTGGTTCTTTAAAAGGTTCCAGGGTTATAGGCCCAACTTGGCCTATTTACCCTTCTACTGCCAACAAGGTAGTTGCCCCTGCTCGACCTTCACAATGCCCATGTGTTACTCCTTTTCTCATTGCTTGAGGTTCTTTATAAACAACCCAGTGTGATTTTCCAAACTCATTTTCTGGAGAGGATTCTTAGAAACAAATTCTGTGAATCCAAACCAACACTTAGTTTTTGTGTTGGGAGATATGTCCAAGAGACCCTCGAGTCACTTCAAAATGGCGCAGCAAATGCTTGAAACTTGCTCTCAAACCTTATAAATTGATTCAGACACCCACACTGGCTTAATCAAGGTGGTGGCAAGAGCCGCACTCTCCCGGAGCAAGTGAGGAGAAGATGGGTGTGCCAGGCGGTCAGAGGAGTGTGTGAAGTGGCCCTGGGGTAGGAAGAATATGCACATTTGAGGAATGGAAAGAAGGGCAGTGGGCTAGCAATGGGAGAATCAGAGGAGAATGATGCAGAATGAAATGAAGAAGTTGGCAGGGGGGAAATGGATGTGGCTCAAGCGTTTGGGCTCCCGTCTACCATTTAAGAGGTCCAGGGTTCGATTCCCAGGGCCTCCTAGTGAAAGGCGAGCTGGCCCGTGTGATGAGCTGGCCCATGCGGAGTGCTGCCCACACAGGAGAGCTGGCCTGCACAGGAGTCCTGGCTTGCGCAGAGAGCTGGCGCATCAAGATGACGCAACAAAAAGAGACACAGAGGAAAGACAATAAGAGATGCAACAGACAAGGGAGCTGAGGTGGCGCAAGAGATTGAGGGCCTCTCTCGCACTCCAGAGGATCCCAGGATCAGTTCCTGGTGCTGCCTAAAGAGAAGACAAGCAGACACAAAAAAACTACACAAAGAGCAGACAGCGAGCTCAAAACAATGGAGGGAGGGGGAGTAAATAAATAAATCTTTAAAAAACAAAAAAAGAAGTTGGCAGGGGCCGGGCCAGGAGGGATCCTGTAGGCCGTGTTAGGGACTCAGTCTTTATCCCAAGAGCAATGGGATGACACTGAAGGAACCTTAACAGGTAGTAGCACAAGCAGACTTTCATTTCAATAACACCGCTCTGCTCTTGTAGAGAAAGTAGACTGAGAGCGGCAGGAGGGATGTTACAAAGTCATTGTGGCATTTCAGGCAAGAGATATTGGAAGCCTGGACCGGAGTGGTGTGATGGATGAAAGAAGTACACCGTCCAGGAGCTATGCAGAAAGTAGAATTGGAGGATTTAGCAATTGGAAGAGGGAAGTGTCAAGGATGGTTCCAAGGATTTAGGATTGTTAAACCAGATGTATGGGAGTAATAATCACGACAGAGGGAGCAAGGGAAGAGAACCAGGTTCGTTTGGGATTTTTGTTTCGTCTTTGGGTCATAGTGGTAGAAGATGAACTCATGAATTTGGTTTTGGATGTCTTAAGTTCGAAGTATCTTTGAGACATGCAAGGGGGAGATTTCAGGTAGGCATAAATTTCTAGAGCAATGGTTCTCAACTAGAGGCAATTGTGACCCCTCGGAAACATTTGGCAACATCTGGAGACATTTTTGGTTGTCACAGTGGAGTGGGAAGGTGCTGCTGTCACCTAGTGGGTAGAGGTCAGGGACGCTGCTAAACATTCTGCAATGCACAGGACATCCCCACCCCTAGCCACAAAATGTCAGTAGCGCCAACAGTGAGAAACTCAGATTTACAGAGAGAAATTTGGGAGTCATTGGCCAAAAACGATAGGCATTTATGAGATTATATAAAGCAAGAAGGAAAGTGGGAATGGTGCAAATTTTGAGGGACTTTAGCACTTCTTAGCTGGGCAACCCAGTGCTAGAGACTAAGAAGGAGCAGCCAGAGGGGTAGGAGGAAAACTCAAAGAGAATCACGTCGCAAAAGCCAAGATGGGGTGGGAGAGTGATTAAAAGTGTCAGATGCTACTGAGAACCAAAGGAGATAAGGGCTAGAAAATGTCCACTGCATTTAGGTACATTATGGTCATTGGTAGCCTTCACAAGAGCAGTTTCAGTGGCATGATGGTGAGTGAAGGCATATTGGGTTAAGGATAAGTGGGAGGTGAGAAAATGGAGGCTGTAGAAGGGAAGAGAGAGAGAGAACAATTCTGCAAATGTGGGACTCGAGAATATTGGGGGAAGCGGATGTGGCTCAAGCGATTGGACTCCTGTCTACCATATGGGAGGTCCAGGGTTCGATTCCCAGGGCCTCCTGGTGAGAAGCAAGCTGGCCCGCACAGGAGTGCTGACCCGAGCAGAGAGCTGGCACAGCAAGATGATGCAACAAAAAGAGACACAGGGGAAAGACAATAAGAGATGCAGCAGACCAGGGAGCTGAGGTGGCGCAAGAGATTGAGCAGCCTCTCTCCCACTCTGGAAGATCCCAGGATTGGTTCCTGGTGCTGCCTAAAGAGAAGACAAGCAGACACAGAAGAACACACAGAGAGCAGACAGCGAGCACAAAACAACGAGGGGTGGGGGGGATAAATAAATAAAATAAATCTTATTGGGCGCTTAGCAGTGTTTTTGTTCTGGGTTTTTTTTGTTGTTGTTCTAATTTCTTATTATGGAAAATTCCTAACACATAGAAAGTCAAAAGAATGTTACAGTGAACCTCGGTGTACCCTGGATTCTACATACTGTGGATTCTGTTTGTTCCTCTAAAGGGAAATTTTTGTCCTAGGAAGCAGTTAACTTGGCTGGACTCAAATTCCAAACTCTGTCTCTCCCGCTTGGTAGCTCAGTTCTTTCAGGTTCCAGCTGCTGCTTTTTTTGCCAGACCCCCTGTGCCTGCATAGTTTAATGGTCTGCCAATGATTGGGGCAGGTTTTGTGCTCAGATTTGGTGTTGCATTCCCTCTGCAGCTCTTTCCCTTCCGGAATTCTGTCCCCCCTTCACTCCCTGACTACCATGCCTGCCCCAGCTCTATTCTCTGACACCTCAAGCTAGTAAGGCTTTGGCTCTCTGCTGCCCTGGTCACTTGCAGATTGGACTTCCCTGAGCCAAAAAGCCACAAACTTACAAACTCTGCTAGGTACAATTTCTGTTTTTCATAGGTACATACCCTCCAGTTTGGGCCTGCTTTGGCCAACCTTCATTGCCTTAAAAAAATGTATATATGTGTATATAAATATGCACAGATTTTATAATTGTTCATTAAGGTTAGTTATTCTGACCAAGCTACCGTGTCATTATCAAAAGCCAGAAGTCCTGTTTTGTTGTTAAGATGATAAAGACTTGGGCATGCTTTAGGACTGATGGGAAATCCAGGGGGAGAGAGAGAGAGAGAAAGGATACTCAACAATGTACGGCTCTGTAACATTCACTGGAACAAGAAAAACAAAGGGGTTGGCTGCAGATGCAGAAGCCTGTAGGCTTGTGGTGGGGGCTGACAGAGGTCTCATTTAATGGCTTCAGTTTTCTCTGTGCCGTCAGAGGCAATGTCATCAAGCAAGTGATGGGAAAGGTGAGGCAGTTGGAAGTTTGAAGATAACAGAGACATTTAAAAATATTCATTGCAAAGAATGGAAATAGTGAATTGGCCAGAGAAACACTGTGAGAACAAAGACTGGTCAGTGTGGAGGGTCCACTTGGGTTAACACTGAAAAACTTATGATGGTACCAAACAGCCTGCCCCGTAGTCAGATTTTCCCAGCTGCCTTCTGCTGCCTCGGTGGAGGTTACACAGAGAGCAGAAAGTGGGTTTATCCAGGGTTTTGCAAGACTGGTGAAATAAAAAAGCAGGGCCAAGAGAGTTTACAATATTTACTAGAGCATTATTCAAATAAAGGATCATGAACTCTAAGCACCTTGTGAAGCCAGGAAATGGAAGTCCTCTCTGATTTACCGAGAGCAATCAGAAGTGTGAGGGAAACTGTTTCTCCCATACAACCTTGACCCAGTCGTGCTAGCAAAACAAATTGAGCTCACCCGCTCGTGGATCCTGGCGGCACCAAGCCATGCAGCAAGATGATGATGTAACAGAGTGACGCAAGGGAGAGCCAAGACGAGACGCGCCGAAAAACCAGGAACTAAGGTGGCGCAGGTGGTAGGATGCCTCTCTCCCACATCAGAGGTTCCCAGGGTCGAATCCCGGTGAAGACAGGAGGAGAAGAATGAGAAGAGAGGGCAGGAAATGGATACAGAGAATTGCCCAGCGAATGGACACAAAAGCAGCAAAAATGGGGGCAGGGGGTCGGGGGTAAAAATGTATAAAAGTAAATAAATAAATAAATAAATAAATCTTAAAACAACAACAACAAAAAAACCATGAGCATTTAACCCTGGGCACTTCATAAGCAAAAGGAGCCTCTCTCTTGTGTGCACTGGACAAAAAGGAAAAGAAGGAAGTGGCACCAACTCCCTGCATTCTCTGCACGACCCCTTCCCTCATTCCCTCCCTCATGGACACATACTGCCTCATCCCTGATCCCACGGCAGGAGGAGACTTGGGACCAGATGTTCCTGCTTGGCACGAAGGTAGCCAAGAGTGGGTATGGTATTAGGAACCTCTCTTGGGCTTTGTCTTGACGGTTTCCAAGCGCATCTCCGGTGGCTCGTTCCAAGGGAAAAATCAGAGAAGGAAAGGCAGTTCTCAAAACTTGACACACACTGTTGAGACAGAAAGTAGATTTGGGGTTATGTAGGGATTGGAGGGGAGGGGGATAGAGAGTGACTGCTGAAGGGTGCAGGGTTTCTTTGTGGGGTGATGAAAATGTAAAATTAGATTGTGGTGATGATTGCACAACTCTGTGAATATACTAAAAGCCATTGAGTTGTACATTTTAAATGGGCGAATGTATGGTGTGTGAATTATACCTCAATAAAACTGTTTAAAAAGAAAAAGAAACTTCACATAAAGCAGCAGGATGGGCCCTGCAGCCTCCCCACCCTCGACCCAGGACTCTGTTAGGTTTTGCCCCTCGCCCTGTCCATCAAAAGCAAGCAAGTTCACCACTCCACCGCCCCTGGATGGATACATCAGAAAGGGGAGCCTGAAAGACTAATTTTCACGGGCTTATTCACTCCTGAATAATGGGAATGTAACTTATTGATCCAGCTGTTTTTTCTTGCTTGGAGAGGTAACATTTAGTAATACCAGGAACCAAAACGTTTTTAGGGCCAGATTTTTATGAGCAGAATTAAGTTATCGCCAATTTATTTATTTAACACGGTATTTCTAAACCCAAGCATATTCAGAACAAGTAACTTCTACATGTCCTTTTTCCAAGGTGAGGTAATTGTAAAAATATTCGTTGGGAAACTTCCCGCCCAGCAGCATAATGGAATGGGTGCTGGCTGGGGAGTAAGGAGACACAGGGTCTAGTCCAGGGCTTCACTAACTATAGAGAAACTTCTGGGAAATCTTTTTACCTAACTGGGCTTCTGGCTTCTTCATCTGTAAAATGGGAGGTGGGGGTTGTATCTGGAATCTTAAGGACGCACCAAAACCGAAGGTACCACATCCTGCGTCTCATGCCCTGTCCGACGCAGGAGAGGTGGAGCACATCAGTCACCTTCCAGGATCTGCACTCCAGACGTCAGCAATGGCAGTGGGGAAGGCAGGGCCCAAAAGGTCAGCAGAAAGAACTGGAACCTCCTTGACCCCTCAGCGCATGTGGGGCCATGTAGGTGCTTTGCATGCATTAGCTCATTTAGTTCTCATAACTATCCTGTGAGGTAGGCCGTTATGGTTCCTGTTTTACAGATGGAGAAACTGAGGCTCAGAGAGGTTGTCATTTTCCCAAGGGCAGAAAGATTATGAGTGGTGGAATCAGGATTAAATCCCAGGTCATTTTGGCTCTAGAGTTCACGCTTTTTCCCTCCACCCTTCCATGGGAACACAGAAGAGGGACTTGGGCTGAGAGGAAGGTCCACCCTTCCTCGAGAATGCCACTCAATTGAGGTACCAAACAGCAAGACCCTGCAGTAGCAGATGCTGTTACATCAATTGTCTGCACCGTAGAAGTAGAGCTCCCACCATATCCTGGGGTCTCAGAGTCAGCCTGCATCAGAGAGGCCAGGCTGCTTCTCCCACTGCTCCTTTTCTCCTTGAGGGCCCTGGAAGACAGCCAAATCTACTCTGTACTAAAGATAAGGGAGAAGATACCAGGCCCACCCCTGCTATGCTTAGGGCCTGGGACAGAAGCACAAATAGAGGCCTGCGTAGCTTAGATCTGAACCTTACAATTTCTACATCAAGCTAATAATCCGTTTAATAAAATATGTTCCATCCTACTTTTACTTCATGATGGTCTGGAAGGCCAGGTTTGAATTTGGAGTTCTCAGACCCTGGTGGTTCAGAGAAGCTGGCTCACAGCCTGCAGTCCACTCCTCAAACCATCCCCACTTGCATCTCACACCACGGGGTGCCTCATGTGTGTGGACACCCCAGCCCACATGTCCCAGTTCTAGCCACAGTGCCCAGGTCTAGAGGGCCACCCACCAGCCATAAGGTCTGAACTCAGGAGGATGGACCTGAGAAAGAAGCCCATACAGTCCCTAGAAGCAGACTTAGGGCCATTTGGATGGGGAATTCTTGTGGTCCTGGGTATGTAGAGTGTGGTCTAGAACAGGGAAGAGAGGACACAGCCTCTTGTGAGCACAGGCACCAGGTGGGGATAGGCGGCAGCTGAGCCCAGGGTCCAGGTGGACAAAAGCACCAGGTGAGTACAGGTGCCAGGCGAGCGCAGGTACCAGGTGGGCACAGGTGCCAGGTGAGCACAGGTGCCAGGTGGGCACAGCCATTGGGCCTGTGGAGTCCGTGCCCTGTGCAGAGGAACAATTGGAGGAGACCCAGAGCAAGAACCTCTGAATAGTCGGGGCCTTGGGCAGGGGCCCCGCTCGCCCAGGCCTGTGGGTAAAAGGAGATGATGCAATAATCTACAGCACTTGGGGTCTTTGCTCTGTTCCCAGTCTGACGGCCTGGCTTCTCTGTGTGTATGTGTTTTGTTTCTCCTAGTGGGCTGTTTATTACCATTCATGACAAGGGCCACCTTGCAACAATGCTGAACTCTTGGCCAGAAGACAACATTAAGGTACGATCCTGTTTTCTTGGCTCTTGCTCCATTTTGGGGTGAATTCTTTCAACCTGGACAAGAGTCATTCCCAGCTATGAAATGAGACTTTAGGACACTCCCAGGCCCAGATCGTAGGCCTCTTACAGCCAAGCACAAACACACCACGGAGCCAAGGTGTGCCTTCACCAGGCACCGTGTGAAATCACCCTTTATTTGGTGGAGGTGGGTTGGAGGGTGGGTCTGAAAATATGCTCAGCATGTATTGAGCACCTACTGTATACATGGTGCCAGTTTCCATGGTGGATACGGGGAGAAATCAAGAAGCTGATGAATCATGAGGGAAATTAAAGACACAAAAGACTAACAAGGTGGGCCATGGTCAAAGATAAATGAGGTATGCAGGAAGAACTGAGGCTGTTCAAGAGACAGAGATTACTTTGAGCTTGAGGAAAATCAGGGAAGACTTCACTGGGGAAGTGACATTATTGCTGGGCCTTGAATTGAGAGGTAGCTTTTGGGCAGTTGGACCCTGGAAAGACAAGGATGTAGGGTGGGGACCTTGTGCACCGAGAGAGAAAGCTTATGGTGAATGAGACTGTCACACTTAGGTACGTGTACTTCCGGGGTTGGGGAGATGCATATGCAGAGTGTCAGAATAAACTGGAGTATAATTTCACTCAAAAAACTCTAGGGAGAAACCATTTTTATATAATAAGCATGATCTATTATGGAATGCAAAATGCTGCTTAATTTTTAATATAAAACATACAGCATTACAGAAATTTTTTCACCTCTTGCTATAACCCCCCCAGAACTCCTCCTGCTAGAGAGACTTCTCTGGAAGAGTTTGAGGGGTTCTGGCACCTAAGGTCTTTGTCACTTCTGGAGACAAAATGGGTGAAGCAAAAATGCAAAAACATCTGCTGGCTGCTTAGTGAAGGCCCTTCTGGCACATTAACCAAGGAGTGGGTTGGAATTGACAAAACACAGCCTAAGTAACTCTTGGGTCAACAAGAAGACTCAGCAATGCTAGCACCAAGCTGCCTCTCCACTGGGAGGTTGTGTCACTCCCACCATAGTTTTCTTTCCAGGACCTCCCTCCCCTCCATCCCTGCCAGTTCCCTCAGACACCCCCATCCATCCCACCCAACTCCACTGGGTACCAAACACACTCAGTTTCTTCCAAGCTGGCTCTGTGTTCTCCCCTCTTCTGGCCCTCTCAGTGGAGTGTTAGCATTCAGAACCAGAGGAAGTGGGGCGGACCCTTGGCTCTCAAAACCCAACCCAAGTCACAGCCAAGGCCCTTGGACTTCAATCACGACCGTGATGAATAGCTCAATTTGTACGTCTCTGTCTGGGCGTGATTCTACCCTGGACTTCTCCTGCCTGCTTACCTACCTAGAATCCAGTTATATGCAGGTCTTGGGCCTGCAGGTTTTGGTCCCAGTCCCAGAAGAAGCAAGTTTCCAGGGCGTGTCTAGGATGCATCTATAATACCATCTTGGGGACATTAAGGGAAGCCAGCTCACTCCAATGGGACCTTAACTGCAAGCTGGCCTCAGTGTACATGCTTCTGAGGTCCTGCAAATTAATCTTTTCTACATTCCTGGACAGTTCAACAGCAGTGGAGCTTTGTGAGCAGTTGATGCTCAGTAGATGCTCGCTGAATCGAATAAACTCAGTCAACAAATGTGTTGAGTATCTTTCATGTACCAGGCACTACAACAGGAGCCAAGATGCAGGGTCTCCACTAGCACATATGGTGCTTTGTGCAAATTTTGGGGAATTAGAATTATGAAAAGGCATCCTTGCCTCCAGGCTGACTTTGGGGCTTGGTGAGGAGCTCACAGACTGGATTTTGTCCTAATTGTTCCTCCTGTTAGGGGGTGTGGTGGTTTGAAGCTGTATGTACCCCAGAAAAAATTTGTTCTTAAATCTAATCCACTCCTGTGGGTGTGAACCCATTGTAAGTAGGACCTTTTGGTGAGGTTACTTCAGTTAAGGTGTGTCCTGCCTCAATCAAGATGGGTCTTATTCCTATTACTGGAGTCCTTTATAAAAAGAGAATGAAATTCAGACAGACAAGAAGAGAAAGCCACAGGAAGCAATAACCTACAGCAACAGAATCCCGAAGGGAAGGGAAAGGCCAGGAGACACTGCCATTTGCCTTGTCATGTGACAGAGGAGCCAAGGATCACCAGCAGGCAGCTCCAGAATGCCACAGTTTTTGGAGAAAAAGCATCACCTTGATGATGCCCTGATTTGGAGTTTCTTTTAGCCTCAAAACCGTAAGCTAATAAATTCCCATTATTTAAGCCAACCGATTTTGTGGTATTTGCTTGAGCAACCCAAGAAACTAAAACAGAAAGCAGCTTAGAAAACTGTACCTGGGGCCCTGCTGCAAAAGATAGCAAAGTAAGATAAACATGGATCCTGCCCCAAAATTGCTTTGCTCTAGTTGGGAAACAAAGATATGAATTCAACATGGAATCTTAGGAGCTAAATATCGATTGACTTCAACAAGCATATTTTAAGAACCTTCCAAAATACTGAGTGCTCATTACCAGAGAGATGGAGGCAACAATTGTTGTGATTTTAGAGGAGGAGGAAGAGAAACGGGGGCTTTGGGGTCACCCTGAAAGAGGTGGGTCTTGAGCACAGCCAGAGTCTCCAATGAGACTAAGGGTTACATGAGCAGATCTGTGCCAGTCACATCTAATTCAATTGCATTCAACAGCCACTTAGTCAACATCTACTCTGTAAGAAGTCCCTCAAGGTTCAGGAATAAAGAAGGTGGTCAGGCACCACCTCAAGTCTTGTTAGAGACTGACTCATAACAATTACAGTACACTGTGTTGGTGCTGCCAAGATGAGAATCTGGGCCAGCGGGTAGCAGAGGAGAGAGACTGGCTGACTGCCAGCCCTATAGTGCCCCAGAGAGGACGCTGAACTACTTGGAGCCCCCTCCCTCCCTCATCCCTTGATTCCTGTCTCATTTTGAGGAAACCTGGAGGCCAGTCGCAGGCTGGACACAGCTCTGGCTCTGCAATCAGACAAACCTGGTCTTGAATCTTCCACATACCTGCTGGGTGTAGATAAACTCTCTGAGCTTTGTTTTCCCATTGTGAGGGCTAACTAAGGGTTTAATTATAAGGTGAAACTTTAAAGGGCACATGTTTGGTTGCTATCATTACTGGAGATGGAGGAGGAGGCTGTAGCGGCATGGGAAGGAGACTACGGAGATGTTAGGACAACCACAGAAGAGGCCCCCGTACCTATGAATCACAGGCTGTAACAGGCAACCAGCTAATTTGCCCTCTAGACATGTGTGATACAACCCTCAGTGGTTTTTGAAAACTTGGAATTTGAGGACAATATTTTTACATCAGGAGACTTCATGTAAAATCAAACACAGGCGAGCAGATGTAGCTCAAGTGGTTGAACATCTGCTTCCCATGAACGAGGTCCTGGGTTCAAACCCCAGTACCTTCTTTTTAAAAAAAATCTGCATTTCCGGCTTCTATGGAAAAATCAGAATCTCTGAATACTGGGTCTATGTAAACAAATCATCTAGAGCTGCTGCGGCTGCCCCCACCCCACCCCATTCATTGGCCTTTCCCCGCAACTCCCAGGGCTGCTATCTCAGAGGTATAGAATGTTCCAAGCTGTAGTTGCTTTTTGTGTTTTGCTGATGTTTTTGTAGTTGCTGATGTGTTTTCTCCAGTTACCTTAAAAAGAGGAGATGAAAGTCTCCCTACCTAGATAGTGAATCTCTGCTCTTTATCCCTTTCGTTGCACTTTGGAGCTGACAAAGGACTTCCCCTTCACTGTTTCACTCAGTTTTCACAGTCACCATGATCAGAATGGAGTAAAGAAGGAGTGCTTGTGACACTCCCAAGTTTGATCTAGAAGAACGAGTGGAACTGTGTCTTTCATACCACATGAGCAAGCTAGGTTGTGATTGCCCAAGGTCACTCCCAAATAAGTGTTGATGTCCCGACCAGAGCCCTGCTGAGTCCCCACTCCCCCAGCTGCTGAGGGAACAAGGCGAGGGGTATCTTTGGGCCCCTGATGTCCTTGGTTGTTGGGCTGTAGGAGAGGGATGGTTCAGAGCAGAGCTTCTGAATCAACTTGCAAGATAAAAAATGGCTTTCTGTGGTTTCCCAGCCAGAAAGCGGAGCTGGAAGCTAAGATAGAAGAGTTGTAGGCTGCAAGGGAAGTGAGGTCAAAGCCCAAGGCTGGGGAGACCATGGAGTTGCATGGGTCCCGCTTGTTCAGGGAGAAGGGGGCGGGCCAGTCATCCCAGAGCTGTCCAGCGTAAATCACAAGGAGGAGTGAGAACTGCTTTTCTGCCTCTTTCCCACAGCGACCATTGCCCATAGCCAGGAGGAAGGCTTAGTTGAGAACAGCCCTCCTCCCCAACAGCTTTCCCAAGCTCTTAAATCTCTCCCTCATCAACTTCAGAGGAGGTGCTGGGAGGCAGCTGGGTAGTGGAGCCAAGGACGCATCCTCCACCACTGGACACCAGCCACTTAGCCCTTTAAAGCTGGGCCAGATTGCTAGTGCCAAGTGCCTACCTATCATGCTTACCCCCACCATGCATTAAGCCCCACTGTGTGCCCAGTGTCAGGGCTCGGGTTTCTCAGGAAGCAGTCTCGGGAACAGAGATTAGCATATAAGTCTATTAGGGGGTGCTCTTGGGATGAGCCTAGGTAAGGGGAGGAAGTAGGATGGCGCAGAGGGAGGGATTGAGCTGCAGCAGGTCTCAAGGAAGACCCAGCTGAGCCATTGAGGAAACTCTGGAGCTGGGATGGCCCTTCAAAATTCACCCAAGTTGGGGAAGGGAGCTGGGCCTTTACACACCTACATTGATCAGTCACTGGTTGCAGGCTGCCCCTTGATTTTGGACAAGGTGACTCTCTTCATTCAAGGCAATTCCCAAAGTGTGTTGATAGCTGAAAGTGCAGCTAGCAGCTGGGCAAATAAATCCTTCCTTCCTAAAGGGGGATCTGGACAGGGCATCGCAATATCTACCTCAAGTAGCACTTATGCTAAGTACTTTACATAGATTAACTCCTTCAGGTCTCCTAACAGCTCTATAAGAGGTGGGGACTGTTATTATCATCATTTTATAGACAAGGAAGCTGAGAGGTTAGGTTCTCTGCTAGTGAGCAGTGGAACCAAGATTTAAAGCTAAGGAGTAAGGAGGAGGTGGAGGAAGAAAGGAAAAATGGGAGGGAAGGAGGAAACAAAATGATGAGGAAGGAGAAGGATGCCACATGTGGTGGTGTGGGCAGCCCACGACCATAGATTCAAATCCAAGGAAGCTAGAGCCAGAGCAAACAAGGATTCATGATCTTTGGGTCAGTCTTGGGTCAGTCCCATTGGGTCCTCCTAGGCCAAGGGGCATGGGCAATAAGTCATAAAAGGCCATGGGTCTGAGCTAAGTGGGCAGAGGAAGAACTTGGCACACTGTCCCCAATCTTTCTTTAGTCATCTGAAGTACAGAGGAGTTATGAGTTATAAAATCCCTCCAGACAAGGAAAATGTAAACCCGTAGTTCACTGAAAATCGTTGCTGCACTTTAAAACCCAGAGATGCTACTTCAGTCTTCGGACAATCTATTGCACTAGTAGCTCCCAGCATTAGCGGCATGAAAAATAAGATGCAGCATCTCCTCTCTGAACTATGTTAATCTACACTAGGTCTGATTTCAGTCCATTGGAGAAGACTGTGTTCTGTATTAATCGGGGCTCTCCAGAGAAACAGAACCAACAGGACTGTATGTGTGTATGTTTACAGAGAACTACACAGAGAGAGAGATTTTTTTATAAGGAATTGGTTCACACAGCTATGAGAGATGGCAAGTCCACACTCTGCAGTCTGGAAACTCCAATAAAGGTGATATTGAAGTTCTTAGTCCAAACTCTTCAGGAGGAACTGGCTGGCTGGAAATTCCAACAAGTGCCAAGTGTTGCAGTTGAAGCAAAAATTCTTCTTCTAACCTCGGAAACACTTGTTCTCACTTTTAAGACCTCCAACTGACTGGATGAAGATTATTGACATTGCTGAGGAAAAGCTCCTTTGTTGATTGTAGATGCATTCAACTGATTGTAGATGCAAATTTCATCTTCAGAATACCCTCACTGTAACAAGTAGGCCAATGCTTTGCCAAATAACTGGCTATCATAACCTAGCCAACTTGACACATGAAATTAACTATCACATGCTCTATGTTGGATCCATCATAGGGTCCAGTGGACATTCATTGACTATATATCACATTGCAGGCTTGAGCTAAGGGCTAGGAAATCACAGATGACAAGATTCACTACTTGTCCTTAAAGATCTTAGAGATAGTATGAAAGACAAGAAAATGTATATAACTATAATAAAAGGAAGAAAGTGATAAGTGCTATGGGAGAGGGAAATGCTTGGGAGTTCAGAGGAGGGAGTGATATCTTCCAGAAGGGAAAATTTTTGGAGGAAGGTTTTGTTGTTGTTTTTTTCAACTAGTCCTTGAAACATATAAGGATGCTAGGATTTGGATTAAGGAGATAAAGGAATTGAAGAGTAAAATGGAATGTAGTTAAGAAAATATCAACCTTATACAAGATTGGAAGTATTTTAATTCTGATGGACCGTGTAATGGGTGAAAGAGAAATTCAAAGAGCAGATTGGCCCTAGAGCATGGAAGACATTGAATGCCAGTCTAAGATGTTTAGGTTTTATTTTTATAGGCAGTAGGAACCACTGGAGGTTTGAGGGGCAAGAAAGTGATAAATCTGGGTGTGCTTAGGAAATATGAAATGGAGTGGGGGAGAAACCAAGAGTAGTTCAGCCAGTCAGGAGACCACTGCAGTGGCTCCAGCAAGAGATGAATGGACTGATCCAAGGGGATAGCAATGGGGATGAAGATCATGGAACAGATGTGAAAACTGTGGAGAAGGTAAAATCAGTAGAACTTGATGACCAGTTGACTGTGGTTAACTAACGACAGTGAGGACTTAAAGGAAATTGAACCATTTGGAGCTTAGGAGATACGGAATAGCAGAGGGAGGGAAGAAAGCAGGAGTAAAAGGTCTGGAAAAGAGAAGAACCATTTGGTTTAGGCTTTGTGGATTTTGAGAGAACTATAGGAAACTCAAGTGTAAATGTCCAGCAGACAGTGAGCCATAAGTGTATTCTGCTTAGTGATAACATTAGAAGCCATTGGGATAGGTGAGGATATCAAGGTTAGAATGCTGCTTTAATGTGGCCCTACTTTCTTAAAAGTTGCTTTTCCAAGGTCTTTTTCCCTTTCATTCACTCATTTACCAGATAATTATTTCACGGTATATCTGTGGTAACGCTGAAATAGAGACCTATGAAACAATTAAAAAGATTAGTATATAGTATTTTCCACCAAAATAAGCATTATCATAATCATATAAGCACAGTAGCCTTTTACTGATCATTCACTATATACAAGGAACCAGATAAAATAAGTCATTTATTATTTCATTTAATTTTTACAGCACCCTTATGAGTTAGAAATTATTGTTATCCCATTTCATGGAAAATTGCAACTCAGAAGAATTGGTAAAAGGAGCCCTGAACTGAGAACCCAAAATCTGACTGGAATCCCAACCTGCCATATACACTAGCAAGGTGGCCTTGGGATGTCATCTAAGTCATCTAATCTTTCCAAGATAAGTCATCTTAAGATTACATATTGTCCCTGATCAAGGAGCCTACATTCAAATACTAGTTATCAGACTCCAAAACCTCTGCTTTTAATCTCCAGACTTTTTAGCAAGATGAAATGTGCATTTTAAAAATGTTAAATAAGTCAAATGCTATCACCATCAGATGATTATGTAGCATATTGTGCAGAATTTGGCATGTGGTAGGTACTTAATAAATGTTGGTACAAGACAGACAGGAAGGGTGAGTAGGCTAGGTGTATGGTAGGTCTAACAAGTGCTGCTAGTTCAGAGGAAGGAAAAATCATTATATTATAATGGGCAGGATTTATACTGCTGGAGAAAGAAGAAGAAGAACCTTCCAGAAGAGAGGAATATAGAGGCTGAGAGGTGAGAGATTAGAGGTAATTCAGAGGATGTCCGGGAGGAGTGAGGAGGCTACTTTGGCTAGAGTAGGAAATTGTGTGAAGATGTGTAACAGTAGATTAATTTCAGAAGGGCTCAGGTCATTAAAGGGTTAAGCCTTTTGGATTTTATTCTATGGACAGTTAGAAGCCACTGAAGGTTTTTGAGCCTGGGAGCAGCATGATGAAAAAGGGCTTTTGACAGGATGAATCTGACATTGGTTGGAGATTGCAATAACCAGGCACAAGTGCAGTAGGATTGAGAAGGATGGCTAAGGAGATGAGACATTGCACAGAGTAGGCAGAACTTCTTTCTGAGGGGTTTAACATACAGTAGTGCCCTCTAGCTCTTCCAGGCTGGGAAGCAAGCAGAGCCTCAGGCAACTTCTTGAAAGTCCCCAGGGTTGTGTGGATAGCACCCTGAAACAGCTGATACTTCTGTTTAAATCCATGCCACTCACTGTCTCTCAACAGAGAGAAGGATTTTGAGTGAATGGGGACCAGATTAGGAGAGATGGTAGAGAACTGCCCAGAGTCTGGGCCGCCAGGGGCAGCATGAGGGCATAGGCTCCAGAAGGGAGAACTGTGAAGTGAAGCTCAAAGGCAGGATGTGGAGAAGGCAATGCCAAGACTGGGCAGAACTTTGTCAAGAGCACAAGTGCTTTAACCCAGCTGAATGGAGTAGTAAAAGGAGCCCTGAACTGGGAACCCAAAGCCTGATCGGAATCCCAGCCTGCCATGTACACTAGCAAGGTGACCTTGGGATGTCATCTAAGTCATCTAATCTTTCCAAGATAAGTGATTTGAAAACATCCAGCCCAGTGCCTGGCACATGGCTGAGACTTAACAAATATGTGTAGAACACAAAGGTTTTGAAGCTTCTGTGACCTGCCAACCTCCCCAGGCTGTGATGAGGTTAAGATGGAATGTGGGTTGTGAGCACTTTTCATAGGGGCAGTAGACCATCCTCCGGGGGAATAACAATCTTCATGGGTCTGTTGCCCTCTCTGGAGCCCTGTTTTCAGAAGTGGAGGAATGTTTTTAAGAATCTCTATACCTATTTCTACAAAAAGGCTGTATCAGCCCACATGTGTTCTGACCCATGGAGAGATGCAGAATAGAAGTGAGAAGACACCATGGACCCTTTGTGCACTGGATCATCAACTTCTCCAGGGCAAACATGGGCCCCGCATTGTGCCTGCATGGTTCGAACCAAGGTGGAGCTCATGGGCACCACGCTTGGGGCCAACCAGGACTTCAATGACTCCAAGCTGATCCTAAGTCCTGACCCATAGCCAGGTTCCATTGAAGGGAAGAGTGGTCCTGTACATGTAATTCCATTCATGGGTGGAGGGAACCAATGATGGCGAGCAGATTGGAGTTGATCTTCCTTAACAGTGACCTACAAACAACTTCACTGTCACCCTCTGGGAATCTCCTTGGCCTGACATTTAAGGCCCTTCACAGTCTGACTCCTGCCTGACTTTCCATTCTTTTCTTCATTCAACCTGCTCCTCCTTGTTCCCCTGACACATCCTATATCCCTCCCCACACTGCCTCCTCTGCCCTGGACCTCAATTTTCTTTTGCATCAAATGTCTTTCTCCCCATCTGCACCCCACAATCTTCACCTGTCCAAGGTCTGCCTTGTGTCTCCTCACCCATAAGAGTTACCCGAGTGTCTTACAGGAAAGAACTCTCCTCTCAATCTTTGTGCTGTTCTCTTGTGCTCATGCTTTCCTCTCAGAATCATAAATACTAATATATGTGTTCTCTCTCTCCTTTCAGCCCATTAGTTCTTTAAGGGCTGGGTCCATGCATACTTGTTTTTACAGAGGAGCAAACTGAAGCTCTTTCCCCCCAGAATCTGGGACAATGTCTTATGCAAAGTAGGTGCTTGGTAAATATTTGTTAAATAAATGAATAAGTGAATGAATATCCATCAAAATCATATAATTATTTCTATCATCACCACCAACTTCATGAATCTATAAATTCACAATAGGTGAGCCTTGAACAGTGTCTAGTACAGAGTAGCTCCTCAGTGATTATTTGCCAAAACAACAAAGGTAATCCTGGTGAAGCTTGAGAATCCTCCTGATTTCAGGTGAAATAGTGACCCCAGCCTATGACACAAGGAACTCTTGTTCTTTAGGAGCTGGATTTATTTTACCCAGGGAACAGACCAGAGAGTACTTACATTGATCTCTATAGCAGCAGCATGAGCACTTGTTTTTCATCATCTCCTTTTATGATGTCCTTTCTCTTCCTCCCCCATCTCAGGTTGAGTGTGTCTGCTTATTTTCTGTGATGGAGGGTGACTGGTTGCGGTTTCCCTCTTGCTCTTTCTAGATCCTCTGCCTCCCAACCTCAGAATGCAGGGCAGCAGGGGAGCAGAAGTGGCTCGGGCAGTTGGGCGCCCACCTCCCACATGGGAGGTCCCGGGTTTGGTTCCCAGTGCCTCCTAAAGAAGACAAACACACAACGAGCAGACATAGAACAACAACAACAACAAAAAAAAAACAAGCAGACATCGAGCAGAAACAATGAGCAGACAGTGAGCAAAAACAAAACGAGCAGGGAGCAGATGTGGCTCAAGTATTTGGGCATCTGCCTCCCACATGGGAGGTCCCGAGTTTGGTTCCCGGTGCCTCCTAAAGAAGAAAAAAAACAGACAACGAGCAGACAATGAGCAGAAACAACAAGCAAACAACAAGCAAAAACAATGAGCAAACAGACAAGGGAGCCATGGCGGGGGGGGTGGAGGTGGAGCAGGGTGGAGAATGCAGGGCAGGTGTCTTTCTGTCATCCCTCCTCTCTAGGGTTCCCACCAGCTTGCCAGGAAGGGGCAAGATGACTGGGGAAAGGATGGGCCCCATGCAGCTGAAGGAATCCTTTGGCCTTGTCCCAGACAAGCAGTTTCACCCCCCCATCCCAGCAAAGTCAGCAGGGGTCTATTGTCAAGCCTCCCATGCTACAGCTATGAAAATGAGCACTTTGGCACATGATGGAGCCCCTGCTGTGTTTTCCAGGCCGTGGTGGTGACTGATGGGGAGCGCATCCTGGGCTTGGGAGACCTGGGCTGCTACGGCATGGGCATCCCCGTGGGCAAGCTGGCCCTGTACACCGCGTGCGGAGGGGTGAACCCCCAGCAGTGCCTCCCGGTCCTGCTCGATGTCGGCACCAACAACGAGGTAACACGCCGCCCGGGCCGGGAACGCTGGGGCCAGAAGGTGGCAGCTGGGATGGCAGGCAGGGACACCTTTACGGGGTGATCATGATCTTTCCTGGCGTCCCCTAGACCAGGTACTTCCCCTAAAGAGTTGTGAAGTGGAGGACCTTCCCGCTCCCTGGCTGTCCACCCCATCTTCCCAGTCCCGTCCTTTCCCCTTCCTGTGTCTAGGTGCCTTTCATCTCCACCCCTTTGAGGTTGCGCTCACGAGGCTCCCTGCTCAGGCTTCCTTCCACCCACCACGACCCCACACGCTTCCATTCCCCTCGAGGCCACTCTGATACTGTGATTGAGGCAGGAGTGACTGCTGGGCTGTGTTTCCTTCAGCATCTTAGAGGTCAGCTGCCTCGGTGGAAGGACTAATTAGAACTCAAAATACCTCTCCTTACGCCTCGCCACCAGCCGAGGGACCAGGGGAGGCCAGGTGGTGGCACAAGCCTTATGGCTTCTTATCAGAGCCAGTGAAACTCTGCACGGGGGTTGCCTTCCCCCAGCCAGGTGTCTTAGTTTTGCTCAATTGTCCTTCACCCTCAAAAAGTGCGTCTTTGCATAAGTGGATGTGCGTACCAAGCTCTGTTTTCGTTTTTCTTCCCATCCAGCACCTCCTGCCACGTTCCAAGTAGATTTAGTCACTCCGTCTCCTAAAAGCTGGCTCTAGACAAGAAATGAAACAGCCCGAGTTTGATTCTGAGGCCACTGGGGCCCCTGCCCAGGCATTGGTTGCCTCTGGCAGGTGCCTTAGGATCTTCTTTCCTTGAAGGAAAGAAATGATGCCCTGGAGCTTACAGCTGGCTCCAGTTGGTTAACAAACCTATCAGAAAGGATGGAGGGAGACTCCCAGGGGTCACCGGCCAGTCTTTTTTCACCAGCACTCTGTTTAAGCCTTACCATAACCCTATGAGTGGAGCATCCGTTACTACCCTCTTTTTACAGTTGAGGGCCAGAGACATTCATTTGCCCAAGAAGATCTGCTAGAAGTGGCAGGTCTGGGATCCTAATCCACGTCTGTGCTCATCTCCCCATACCACACCCATGTTGCCTGCTTGGGTTTTTATTGCACTATAAGCAAAGATAATTTCTTGATTTTTAGAATTTCTATTATTAAAGTAACTTTAAAACATCCCAACGTTTAAAAGAAAAAGGAAATGAGACACTGCCCACGGTGCCACATTTGTGTTCCCTTGCAGTTGTTACTACCTTCTTGTAATCACAATATGCCCATGATTTTGTTCTAATTTTTCAATTAAGATTATTTTGTGAACACTTTCTCTTCACTTATTCAGCAAAAGTTTATTGAGTGTTTACTAGGTGCCACGAGGAGATAAATTACAGCCAGACCTCGGCAGAATGTTCTAGTCGTCGGTGTTTCAACATTGTCACCTAATTTATCATTTTAATGGCTGAGGTGTTACATCTGTTCAGAGTGCCTGCTTCTCCCCTGGGGCTTTAGGTCTCTGGAATCACATCTCCCTCCTAGATGTGGAACTGGGAGTGCCTCCCCTCAGCCTGCTCACTCCTGTCAGGGCAGCTCTCCCACAGGGTCCCCCAGCTGAGAGGACAGCACATGCTGTGGAGATGAGAAAACGCAGTTCTCCCCCCGTCCAGCAAGAGCAATGTCAGCTGCCATTTATTAAGTCCCTACAGCGTGTCAGGCATAGTTCTAGGCTTTTATAATATTTTATCTCATTTAATTCTCCCACCTACTGTACATCTGTGATATTGTTCTTCCCATTTTACAGCTGTGGAAACTGAGACTGAAGCATGTTAACGACTTAGTCAGCTCTCACAACTCTTAAGTGTTGGAGCTGGGATTTGAACCGGGTCTCTCTGGCTCCACAGCTGCCTTGTTTCCACCATGACACTGCTCCAAGCGATCAGGTGTTGTTTGTGTTGTAGCCTAGGTAACTAAGACTGACCAAGTAGATGTTTCACGCAGTCGGGGTCCCATGGACACTCAGGAGCAAGTCACAGTGTACCAATGTTAATTACACTGTCCTCCCCCTCAAAGAAAGGTGAACCTCCTCCAGATACTTCGAGAAACCCAGGACACAAAAATCCAAACTGAAGTGGCCAAAAATAGGAAAGCAGTGATTTCTGTCTTTTCAAATGAATTCACAGTGTCATCTCCCACACCACAGTTTATTTGAAAAAAAAAGTCAGTTTACAAGATTTATTTCCTCAGAAGTCTTAGGACACATCTATTGCTCAGAGCAAGCCAGAGCTAGAGGAGAGAGATACTCACAGCCTTGCAACTTTCATCTCACATGTCAGTGCAGGGAGGGTGCTGTTATGAGGGGTTTTAGTGTCAGAATAACTAAACCATCTGTGTGCCTGTCTCTATAAAAACTCCTGAGGTAACAGGAGCTTTAATCAGAGTCAAAGAAAACACCCCTCCAGGTTTCCTGTTGAAGGAAAACATCTGCCGTCTACAGCCCTGAAAACTCTGAGTCACGTTTACCTGACAACACCAAGGAGGTTTGGAAAAATAAATATGTGAGGCAGTGATACCATGAGAAGGGACTTCCTATGACTAAGTTCCTGAACCAAGGGGACAGGAGAAGGTAGCCCCCCACCACCTGGTTACAAGAGTGCCTGCTCTTGACCATCCATCATAGCTGTGTGGGGATTGCTTTCTTTGATCCAGTGCAGCCCGACAGAGTCACAGACCATCTGAGTTGGAAGAGACCTGAAATATTGGCTTGTTCAACGACCTCATTTACATGGGAAAAGACAAACATCAGAACATAAGTGGCTTCCCCAAGGTTTGACTCCATGCCCAGTGCTTTTCTCACTCTATACTAACAGCTCTGTTGGGCAACCCAAAGTGCTTAGCTTCAAATGGCCCTTCTGAGCCTTTAAGGTCTTCTCGTGGAGTTCAGCTCCCAAGATGCTATGTTAGAGTCTCTTTAGAACTAACAAGCAGGAGGTCGTTTCTGCTTGGGCAGACAGGCACGAAAATGGGTCATCAGCAGAGCCTGGTACACGTTGCTTTGCGGGGGTTAGTGGATTGCTGAGGAAGCAAGGTATGGGTGCTAGAGCTGGGCATTGAAGGTTCACTCTCACCTTGCAGGATTATTGTTACTGCAAGTAATAAATGTTCATCCCTCACCATGTAGTGTCATCAGAGGCACTTACATGTATGGCCCATGAGGGTGTACTTGCTAGGATCTTTGTAGCTTACCACTGGGATTAACTGAGTTTCCAAACAAATGAGTATTCGACACGACTACTACCATGATGGGGGAAATAGAGCTGTCTGTGTTCCTGAATCCCATGACCTTCCAAGACCCCAGATGCTCTCAGAGTAACAGCTTAGTGTGCCTGTTGCTATGCAAGATAAATATTTTTCTGGGCCAGAGAGTTCATCTGTCTTCCAGCTTAAATCCACTGTGCAGTGATAGGGCAGACGAAGAGGAGGGAACCATTTTGTTTTCCATGACATTTTGTCTCCTAGAAAAACCTTGCGGAGGCAAAGCCAGGCAAACAACCAGAGAGGGCATATATTCAACCCTCTAATACCCATGGCAGAGGAGAAAGTTCTGGTTCACCTGCTTTGGATAAATGTCTTAGCCTTAAAATATAGTCATTGACTTATTCAGTACCAAAAGCAACTTAGTAACTAACAGGGAAAGAGATAGTCATTCAGTTACTATTGCCATGCCAGGTATCCTGCTGTTCACCAGGAATGCAGAGGTGAATAAGTCTGGTCCCCACACTGGGAAGAGCCGTGGTCTAGAAGCCATGGTTTCCACCCTGTTGCTTTATGACCTTGGGCAGCTCAAGGGGCTCAAAACGTCACAGGGAGGAAGCTGAACCAAGTGATTTCTAAGACCTTCATTTTTTTTTTTTTAAGATTTATTTATTTATTTCTCCCCTCCCCCCATTGTTTTTGGGCTCGCTGTCTGCTCTCTGTGTCCATTCGCTGTGTGCTCTTCTGTGTCTGCTTGTCGTCTCTTTTAGGGGGCACTGGGAACCGATCCTGGGACCTTCTGGAGCGGGAAAGAGGCACTCAATCTCTTGCACCACCTCAGCTCCCTGGTCTGCTGCGTCTCTTATTGTCTCTCCTCTGTGTCTCTTTTTGTTGCATCATCTTGCTGCACCAGCACTCCTGCACGGGTCAGCACTCCGCATGGGCCAGCTCACCTTTTACCAGGAGGCTCCGGGAATCAAACCCTGGACCTCCTATATGGTAGACGGGAACCCAATTGCTTGAGCCACATCGCTTCCCACCTTCATAGTTCTTAATTCTGCATTTCTTTAGTCCAGCCCTGTGACTCACTCAACTCACATCAAGAATCATGTTTTAAGGGTCTACCATTTTGGGCACTATACAAATCGGTGGGAAGACAAAGATGAATAAGGAGCAGATCTTTTCCTCAAAGAGCTTGCATTATGAGATAGAAATCATTGTTATCCCAATTTGACAGAAAAGAAAAATTAAACACCTCGCCCAAAGTCACAGAGCTAGTTAGGTGACGGAGCTGGAATTCAAACCCCAGTCTGTCTGATTCCAAAGCCCAAAAGAGCACTTTCTGATTCCAAAGCTGGGCCATGCTGAGGGTACAGGCTCAGTGGAGAACATCCTGACCAGTGTCACCAGGCCATGCCGTGCCCTTTCCTCTATCACACTCTACCTCCCAAATCTTAAATTCCTTCTGCCCCTGCTATTGGTGTTTGCCAGATTTAGCAATTAAAATTACAGGATGTGCAGTTAAGTTTGAATTTCAGATAAACAGTGAATCAATTTTTAGTACCAGTCTGTTCCATACAATATCTGGGATATACACTAAAAAACAATTCAGATTTAACTGGGAGACTTGTATTTTATCTGGCAGCCCTAACTGCTGAAAACTTCTCTCCTAAATGACTATACAAGGAAGTCAGGAAAGAAGATGGCTGCGAGGAGTGGGTCCATGCCAGTTAATACTCCCCCACCTTGCTGGCAGACATCTGTATATTTGAATTGCTGAGCAGGACACTGGACAAAATGCAGACTTCCTAGTCCATGTGTTGCCAAGATGGCAACCTGCAAAACGGCTGTGTTGAAGCAGCCATTTCACTCTTGCCAAAGGAGACCAAGCTGGCTGGAGATGTGGACGTGGCAATTCTCCAGGCTGCATTCTGGCTTTCACTGCTCTCAGCCTGGTCCTCAGGACAATAGGCTGTACCTTCCAGCCACAGCAAAACTCTTGCACGAGGATTAAAGCAGATGGCGAGGGGCTAGCCATGATCTGCGTAACGTCAAGTAAGGGGATGCCAAGGGCAAGGGCCTGACACCTAGCCAAAGCAAGGCTCAAGCTCACCTTAGCCACTCTCTGGCTGTGTGAGCTTGGGCGGTTTATTTAAACCCTTGAATTCCAACTTCCTCATCCATAAAATAGGGACTAGAATATGGAAGATTATTAGAAGGATCAAAAAAGTGAATTACTTGAGAGCACGATACAAAAATAAGCTATTTTTTAGCACTAACTCCGTATAGGAACCTTCTTTCCAATTTTGTTTTTGTGTGTGTATTAAGATTTGATGTATTTGAGGCATAAAACATTTTATTATAAAAAGTAAAATATAAGGGCTTTTTTTAAAAGCTTTTTATCATTACTCTGATATCTCAACAGTACCACATTATAGCTGACCCTTGAATTTTACTG
Source organism: Cabassous unicinctus (assembly GCA_029593785.1). Lineage (NCBI taxonomy): Eukaryota > Metazoa > Chordata > Mammalia > Cingulata > Chlamyphoridae > Cabassous > Cabassous unicinctus. Next base: position 36,247 of record JAQZBX010009406.1, read on the forward strand.
TCGATAAGAGAGATTTTTTGAAAATCCCAAACTTCTTCAGTACCACTGAAGAATATGACTTGCTGCAGAAATACCATGTGCAGTATTGAGGAATTCACTCTGTGCTGTGTGATGACACCAGCGATTCAAATCTGTGACTTAGCAACATTATAGATGTTATAACTCACCATGGACCCTTTTCATCTCTATAAGAATTGAAAAAGTACCCTTCCAGGGTGTGGGTGTGTGTTTCAGATAGCTGTAATTGTGATTACTGTGCAATTTTGAATCCTGCTTTTTTCACTTAAAATAATCCCGTACACATTTGTCCAGGTGGATGCATCATCTTAAAAGCCACTGATTTTTCTCTTTTTTTAAAAGTTTTGTTTTTTGTTTTTTGTTTTTTATTTTTATTTTTATTTTATTTTGATGTTTGTTTTTCTAAAAGCCACTGCTTTTTAATGGCTGCTTAACTATCCATCAAGCTGTGACACCATCATTTAACTTATCATTCCCTCTGCTGAACGTTTGCAGCCTCTAAGTGGCTTGTAGATGGTCACTTTGAAAGTGGCACATGGAAGGGCAGGTACCTTATGTGTCCTACTTTCATCCTTTAGCATGTACACACGCACACACACACAACCAGGGAAGAATCCTAAGCAGTTTCAAGAACGTACAACCCAGGTAAGGAGAATAAGAACAGGAGGTTAGAGCCCACGTTCTTTCTAAATGTAGATTTGGGGTCCCTTGAAGGAAGTGCTACATTCACCTCAACAGATTGTGTGGACCCAGGAGGGCAGGGAGCAATTGGAAAGGCAAATATTTCCTGTTCTTTTTTGTCCACTACACCTCCACCATCTACCTCCTACAGTGATATCAAGGCAGAATGGACCTAGAGAAGATCCTAAAAAAAATAAATCAATTCTTGTAGTTGTGTAAAAGAACAACCTAAGCTATTAACATGGCCTAGTGGTTAAGATTATGAGTTCTGGAGCCAGATGGCCTGGGTTTTAATACTGACTCTACCACTTACTAGCCCTTGACCTTGGGCAGTTACCTACCTCTTGGCATCTTGTTGCCTCATCTGTAAAATGGGTGAAAATAATAGGGTCTGTCTCTATATCAACTCAGGTCCCCCTAGAAGCAGACATGCAAGAGATTTATTGGGGAAACCCTTGTGAAGGATAAATGGGAAGAGAACAGGAATAGTTGGGGCTGGTGGGACCTTCAGACCACAGTATCAGTCTGGCACCTGTGAAAGTAGAGAAGGAAAGAGAGCGCATTGAGGAGGAAAAGCTCTAACTGCAAATCAGCCCTGGAGAAGTCTCAGTCAGGCCAGTGGGAAGTCCCGTAGCAAAGATTACCTGAGAGGAGTCTCAGTTGGACAAGAATGGCCTCCCCAAACACCCCCTGCCATGTTCAGCAACCCAAGGAGAGCACAGACCGTGATGAAGTGACAGCTGGAAATTGTCCATCAACTGCCTTCCCCTTAGCAGGTCCTCTTAAGAGAGCTCTGAGCTACGTACCTCCATGGCTGCCTCAACCTCATAGGGCTGATTAAAAAAAAGAAAATCCCAGGCACTTAGAGAGCCCTATGAAAGTGAAAGCTACTACTATGATTTTATAGCATATGTTAGAATTCACAAAGCTCTTTCACATATATTATCTCATTTAATCATCACATTCACCCTGTAAAGCCAGTATTATATTCATTCCCATTTGACTGAGGAGAAGAAGGTTCTGAGAGGTCATGTGATTTACCCAAGGTCACACAGCTAGTGCTGGAGGTGAGACTTATCTCTGTGTCTATAGTAAAACACAAAACCTTGTCTTCAAGGAGCTCATATTTTAATGGTGAGTCAGACACAAAAATAGATAACTCCCTGAGACCCTTACACATGGATTACTGTTTTCCAAACATATTGTTTATTTTTTCAACCTCCTATCTCCAGCTCCCAACCTTTCTTTGTGCTGACTCTCCTGGAGTGCCAAGCCTACCTTCTACACCCGTCAAAATCTGCCCATCTTTTAGTGCTTAACCATTTCCTGCATGACACAATGCCCATCTACCCAACAATGATAATAACTTCATTCTTTCTCTCTGCTCCCATGTGCCAAGCCTTGTTCCCAGAGTAGTGTTGCCCTGCCCTGTAGCAGAGTTAGATGTTTATACTTCTGCCACCCTCAATAGATTGGGAGCACCTTAAAGGCAGCTGTTTTTTATTTGTCTACAAATTCCCTACCGGGCCCAGTGTCAGCAGTAGTAGAGGATCAGTAAATGAGTCATGTGTGTGATTAAGGCCTTGTGTTGCTAGCAGTGGGTTTCCAGGTTCTTAGCTACATCGCCTAAAGGAATTTAAGGATGCGCCGTATCTTAAGCAAGTAAAGAGTTTATTGAGGAGGAAACAAAGCGAGAGTGCACACCCAAGACTGTGCAGGCGTGCTTAGGGGCAAGTTGCACACTGGGGCTGGGGCTGGAGCCCTTTGAAGCCTGGCCTTTCCTCTTTCCCCTTCCCCACATTTAGGAGGGATCTTAGCTAGTTGCTTTTCTGCCTCCCTTTGGTTTATACTACAGACCCCTCAGGTTGCACCTGTTAGCTTTTAGGGAGCCAATAGGGAGGCCTTTCTCTTTGAAATTATCCAGGGCTTTTCTGAGCCCAGGAGTTTTTCAAACATGACCTTGTGACCAGGTTCTTGGCGAGCTTTTCAGCTGTGATGGTTACGGCTTTCTTCTCGACCAGGCTGCCTTCCCTCCATTTCCCATGCTAACCTGCTTCACCTGAGTCCAGGTAATAGTGTTTGGGGTGTGTATTGAAGAGGTGGAGGTGGTCATTCAGACCAAGGCAGATACAGAGGATGGCCAAACAGCACATGGATGCTGCACGTGAAAGAGCTGCAAGAGGTGAAGGGAGAGGTCCCCTAACACAGACTAGGCATGAGGGCAGACAGATTGCAGGAACTGAAGTTTCTGGTTGTATCATTCTATCCTTGTACCCCCCAGGACTAGCACAGTGCCAGTAACATGTTAGGTAGGACTTCACTGAATGAATGAATGAATGAATGAGTGAATGAATGAAATGTCTTCTGATTTAAGTCCAGAGCAGTTGCTTTGGACAAGAACTAACACCGCAACCCAGATGCTGCCCACAGTCTGCTACCAAGAGCAATTTTGCCCCACGGGGGACACTGGGTAATGTTTGGAGACTTCTTGATTGTCACGACTGGGGACGCTACTAGCATCTAGTAGGTAGAGGCTAAGGTTGCTGCTAAATGTCCTACAGTGTACAGGACGGTGCCTCACATCAAAAAATTATCTGGGCTAAAATGGCAATAGTGCAACTGTTGAAAAACCTTGAAATAAACCTAAAGCCAGGGTTTGAAGGCTGGATCTGAGAGGCTTGCCTGCTTCAGAGCATGCTTGTTTCCTAGACTGGTGAACCATCTGGGAGTCCACCCTCAGACAAGTGGCTTAGCCTCCAGACCCTTCAGAGATGACAGCTGGGGCCCAGCCAGCTTCCCATTCTCTCATCCCCTCCCACCCCTTGGGCCTTCCTGCAAAACCAGGACACTTGAGGATGTGCTGAAAGATGCTGGGGGAAAAAAAAAAAGCAGGAAACACCGGGATCAGGCTTAGTAAATGGATGTCATCTGTTCCAGGAGCTGCTCAAAGACCCTCTGTACATCGGCCTGAAGCACCAGCGCGTGCGTGGGAAGGAGTATGACGACCTGCTGGATGAGTTCATGCAGGCGGTAACGGACAAGTAAGTGGGTCGGTCTGTTCCTTTTGATGTAGTATGGACACACGGACAAAAGGCAGTAGGTGTATGCCTTTCTGAGTGATCTGAAAATTCAAACTTGACCGTATCTGATTAGAAGACTCCAAACCGAATGGAAGAATCTTTGGGAGCAGAGAAGGAAAGGGAGAGGGTTAATGACTGATGTTTCCATGTTCTGAAAGTAGTTAAATACCTGTTGTACCAGGAGGAAGACCCCCTTGGCCTGAGCTCTTCTGGATCCTCGGTGTGAATAGGGATGCTGCAAGGTGGTAGTGGAGGAAAATGTGTTCTTCTGACAAAATGGGGTTGGGAGGCAGCTTGCCACGTTAGTCATCATTTTCCACCTCTATGTGAAAATCAGGCAGTGTTAATGAGCCACCACAGCAGGCCACACGGGCTGGGCCCGCAAGATTTATGAGGTGTCATCACTGGAGTATGCAATATTGGCGGCTTCCACCCCCTCTCCTGCCCCATGTGTCCGCCATCACGGCCACCCGCTCACCTGCCGTGGCTGCCATGCTGCTGGGATGGAGTCCTGGTAACAGCTCCCCACCCCCACAGTTAGTCTGAGTTCCAAGCCAGTCTGTGAGTTTCAGCAGCTCTGTGGGCCTCTGCAGTCAGAGCACTGTCTCTTCTCACCTGAAAGCCTCCAGCCTTTCTTGTTGTCACAAGAGTGCCTCTCACAGGTTTTGACAGAGCTGGCCTGCCTGTCCTCGGCAGAGTGCTCCCTTGCCTGAGCTCAGCCACCCAAACCAGAGCAGTGGGCTAGAGAGAGAGAGCTCCTTTGGCCTCAGCAACCCAGGAAAGCCCATGAAATCTCATTTGGGTGGGCTTTGGGTGGTGGGCAAACTGGGTTTGACTCCTGACCTCACCACTTTCCAGGTACGTGACCTTGGACAGTTCTAAGTCTGGGATTCTTTTGTCTGGGGATAAGAAAAGAGGGTTTTATTGTGCTTTTTGTGTGTGTTCTCATTTTCAAGATGAGAGAAAATACTGTGCTTGTTTGCCAATGGAAACAATCCTGTAGAAAAGGGGAAATGAATATTGGAGTGGGAGGGGGGCAAAAGGCGTTGACTAAGCGAGGAACCAGGATCCAGTGCACCTCTGGAGAGCTTTGTCCTAGGTAGGAGCATGGATGAGCATCCGTAGTGATAGAGGGAAGGCAGAGTACTGGGCATGGCTGCAGGTAGATGGGGAGATGTGGTGGTGTGAGCGGGAGGGAATCCCTTCTGGTTGAAGACAAGGTCATCAGCTAAGAGTGATGATTGAGAGGAGGTGATGGAGGTTTAAGGATGGAGGAGGTAACAACCCACTTATCTAGGATGGTGAGAGAACGGCCAGGCTAGGGAACTAGAGTATGATTGCTGGGCAGTTCTAAGGGCCCACTTGAGTTACTAGTCGTGAATTTAAATTAGATTTGTTCATCTGTTTTTCTAGCCAGTTTCAACTGTCTGGGTGCAGGGCAAGAAGAGGCAGACAGTAGGAGTTAATCAGGGTTGCAGTTTTGCCAGGTGAGTATGACAAAGGGAGAGAGAAAGTTGAGAGTGTATTCAAGGCAGTGATTATAATGATGTGTCATGAAACCTATAATGGATAAAAAGAAAATGAGGACATGGTGGAGGGAAGGAGTGAGGGGCATTGAAAAGATGGTAGGATCAATGGACATGAGTCTTGGTAAGGTCTAAGAATTGTTGAGTTGGGTGCTAGATGGATGAGCCAGAAAGGAGGTGGTCATCAGCGTGAACTGCCAGAAACTGAGGTTATGGAGTAAGTGCTGCTGCTGGGACGTGACCACCAAAGAAGCTAATACAAGGGTCAGCTGCATTAATAGAAGCATAGCATCTATAACAAGGGAGGTGAATGTCCCACTTCATTCTCCTCCTTCTGGATCATCATGAATACCACATTCAGTTCTGGACAAGATGCTTTGAGAGTCAAAAATTACCTACAGCACCTCTGGAGACCAATAACCAAGGTAAGAAAGGGAGTCAAAGCTCTGGGGAAGAGAAGACTCATGCACTGTCCTGTCAGTATCAGGGACATGGTACTATCTCCAGATATCTGAAAGCTCTGTATCCACGTGGAGAAGGACCGCTTGGCAGAATGCCAAAGGAGGCAGCTTTTGGGTTGAAATAAATCAGAGCTATCCCTCAGGGCACTGGTCTCCCTGTGAGAATGAGTTCTTTCACAGAAAGAGTTCAAGAACAGGTTGCATAGCTTATTAGTGGTGACTTACAGGAGGGAATTCAACCATCAGGCACTCTACAAGATGCCTTCCCACTCTGATATTCTATCCTGACCTCATAAGATCCCTGTGTGGGGAGCAGATGTGGCTCAAGCAGTTGAGTACCTGCCTCCCACATGGAAGGTCCCAGGTTTGGTTCCCGGTGCCTCCTGAAAAAACAAAAACAAACAAGGAGCAAAACAAATGAAAAAACCAACTCAAGGGAGCCGATGCGGCTCAGTGGTTGAGCGCCGGCCTCCCACATTCAAGGTCCCGGGTTCAATCCCTGCATCACCTCCCCTGGTCCTCAAAAAAAAAAAAAAAAACAACCCTGTGTGGCTGGCAGGGTAGGAATTATTATTTTCATTTTATGAAAGAGGAAACTGAGGTGCTGAGAGGTCAAGGAACCTATCCCAAGTTACCCAGTACCTGGCTGGACACCTGGGTCTGCTGACTCTGAGTCCAGGCTGCTTTCTAAATGCTAAGCTACCTGTGCATGAAAAGAGAAGGGACTGGAACTGGCTCTGCTTCCTGTTTTCAGGGCTCACTTCTTATCTATTGAGTCAGTAGTCATTCCATGATCCCCCACAGAAGAGTCTTGCTATTCATGTGAGAAGGTTAAATAAATGAGGATGTAAGAGGCTCTTCAAATTACCATCAAAATCAGTTCACAGTTTCACAGGCGCAGGGGCAGTCCAGGGGTGAACCCTTGGGAAGGCGTGCGTCAGCCAAGAGGAATGTATCCTTAGGCAGAAAAGATGATGTATTGACAGTTGGTTGTTTTGACTTACAAATAAGCTAAAGCAGATGTTTCTGGTGTATACTGTAGGTGGGGAAGGGGCTGGGAATGTAGCTGCCCCAAGATGGAATGCCCACGCCTGGGGGTGAATCAGACGCCCTGAAGCCAAACGCAATGTATTTTAAGAAAGAACCTTGGAAAAACTTGACTCCTGCCTTCAACATCCTTGTCTCTTTCCAAATATCCTGCTAATAAAAAGCTCCCCCTTCTTGCCCCGATCCAGGGAGTGTCTAAGATTTGTGGGCCTGAGAAAAAAAACTCTCAGGGCTCAGTTCCTGTCCTAGGACTTGACCTCAGGGGAAGACCCATCAGCAGAAGGAATCTCCACTTAAAATGAACCACAGCAACAGGTAACTGGGAGTGTCCTCTTCAAAGGTGACAAAGACGGATTTTCCAGGGGCCATGTGGATGGACGCGGATGATCCCGTGGCAAAGACAGTCATTTCATTCTTCCCTGCTCTTGCTGTGCCATTCAGGGGACCAGACATGTTGTTCCTCAGCATCACATTCCCGTGTGACAAGTTTTCCCATTGGTTTCCTCTGACATTATTCATTTCTGCTATTTACAGTAGAATGGATGGGAATCAGCTCTTAAGTTTGCACCTGGAGCCCTAGTTCTATCTGCTATTTAGCCCGGATTAGACAGACATCTGATGCCAACAGCAGCTTCAGAATTTAGCAGGTCAGGAAAGAAAATCGCCCCCTTTTTTTTTAGCTCCTCAAAATTTAATATCCAGAATACATAAAGAAATCCTACAATTCAACATCAAAATATCCAAACAACCTAATTTAAAAATGGGCAAAAGAGTTGCATTGGCATTTCTCCAAAGAAGATACACAAATGGCCAATAAATGCATGAAAAGATGCTTAACATCAGTAGCTGTTAGGGAAATGCAAATGAAAACCACAAAGGGAAACCATTTCACACCCACTGGAATGACTACTATTAAAAACATGGTAAATAAGTGTTGGAGAGGATGTGGAGAAATAGGAACTCTCATTCATTGTTGGTGGGGATATAAAATGATGCAGCCCCTTGGAAAACAGTTTGGCAGTTCCCCAGAAAGTTAAGTATAGAATTTCTGTATGACCTGGCAATCCCACTTCTAGGTATATGCCTAAAAGAATTGAAAGCAGGGACTTGAACAGGCATTTGCACACTGATGTTCATAGCAGCATTATTCACAGTTGCCAAAAAGGTGGAAACAACCCAAGTGTCCATCAATCAATGAACAGATGAAAAAAGAAATATGATATATATATATTATATATATATATTATATATATATATATACACACACACAATGGAATATTATCCAGCCATAAAAAGGAATGATGTTCTGATACATGTGACAACATGGATGAAACTTGAAGATATCATATTGAATGAAATAAGCCAAACACAAAATGGCAGGTATTGTATGCTCTTACTGATCTGAGATCACTAGCATAAGGAAATTCATAGAGTCAGAAACTAGAATACAGATTACCAGTGCCCAGGGTGTTGGTAGGGAATAGAGATTAACTGGCTTAATTGGTACAGAGTTTCTGTTTGGGGTAATGGAAAAGTTTCAATAATGGTAGCAGAACATTGTGACTGTAACTGACACAACTGAATTATATATTTCAATGTGGTTAAAAGGTGATATTTTAAATTATATGTGTATGTGTTACTAGAATAAAATATTTTAAAAAAACAAAACATAGGGCTGTACAACACAAACATTAATCCCTAATGTAAACTATGGGCTATAGTTAATATCATAATTATAACAATATTATTTCATCACTTTTTACAAAAGTACTGCACTAATGTAAAGTTTTAATAATAGGGAAAACTGTGTGTGAGGGGTAGATCTATGGGAAGTCTGAATTTTCTGCATGTTTTTTCTGTAAACCTACGCTTCTCTAATAAAAAAAAACAACTAAGGGAAGATTGAATGTAAAAGGATGGAAATGCATATACTAAGTTATCTCTGAGGTGAACTAGAATTTAAAGCAAAAAGCATTATTAGGGATGAAGATAGTCCATTAATCAACAATAAAATTTACAGTCTACCAAAGAAGATTTCTTTAAAGTATAAAGGTATATCTTTAAAGTATAAAGAACAAAAATTAAAGAATTAAATGAGAAATTAGCATACATGATCATTCTGGGAGGTTTCAACAAACCTGTCTCAGTAATACCAAAAACAAACAAAAATAGTTGGGCTTAGAAGATATAAACAGCTTAATTAACAAGTTTCATCTAATATTCCTGTATAAAATTCTGCCTAACAATTAGAAAATGCACGTTCTCCTCAAGATTACATGGAACATTTACAAAGTTGATCACATGCTAAGACATAAAGCAAATCTCAATAAATTTCAAATATACAGTATTATACAAGCCATGGTTTCTAATCATGCTGCAGTTATATTAGAAAATAACTACAAGATATTTCAAAAATCCATACATTTGAGAATCTAAAATCTCATCTCTAAACAACTCAAAAAAATCATAGTGGAATTTGGAAATCCTTTTGTAAAATACTTAGAACTGAACAATAATGTAATTATTTCATAGCAAATCTATTAGTTAAAAGAACATTAATCACCTTAAATGCTTTTATTGGAAAAGAAGAATGTCTGAAAACTGACATAACCTGCAACCTAATAAGTTAGGAAAATAAAACAGAATAAATCCTAAAAAGTTGAAGGAAGGAAATAATACATTAGAAAACAAAGAGAATTAATACATTAGAAAACAAAGAGAATCAACAAAGACAGAAAAATGTTTCTTTTTAAAGATTAATGAAAGGGAAGCGGGTGTGGCTCAATCGATAGAGCTCCCGTTTACCATATGGGAGGCCCCGGGTTTGCTTCTCGGGGCCTCCTTGTGAGGGCAGGCCGGCCCGCGCGGCCCGGTGGGCTGATGCAGCAAGACCTCACAACAGGAAGCGGGTGTGGCTCAATGGATAGAGCCCCCGTTTACCATGTGTGAGGCCCTGGGTTCGCTTCCCGGGGCCTCCTTGTGAGAGCAGGCCAGCATGCGCGGCGTGGTGGGCTGATGCTGCGGGACCTCACAGCAAGGGGGAGATAAGCAGACACGGAGAAGACACACAGCGAATGGACACAGCAAGC